>PVKA01003252.1:58860-112633 GCA_004027165.1 Ctenomys sociabilis
GGGGCTGGCATGGCATGTGGTGCTGGGGATCCAATTGCAGTCCCTGAGAGCTTGCCTAAGCAGGCGCTTTAGACCGCTGAGCTATCTTGCCAGCCCCCACTGAGCTATCTTGCCAGCCCCTGAAACTACTTTTTAAAAAGTAAATTGAAAAAGATAAAGATAATAAGTTGGTGATATTCTTGGTAGGCTAAAAGATTTTTCCATTGTTTTAACTTTAAATACTGATGTTACCCTGGGAGGAAAGAGACGGAGGAACAAATTTCTAAGTTGTTTATATCAAAGACTGGCTTTTTTTTGAGACAAGTCTCACTATGTGGTCCAGGCTGGCCTTGAGCTTACTATGTGACCCAGGTTGGCGTTACACCTGGATGGTATAAGGGCAATCCTCTTGCCTCAGCCTCCCAAGTGCTGGGATTATAGGTGAGCAAGCCCAGCTCTGACAAGCTTTTTCTATGAAGGGCCAGGTAACAAATATTTTTGGCCTTTGAGAGCCATCCAATCTTTACTCAAATACCTCTGTCAATGTTATACAAAAGCAGCCCCAGAAAACAGGTAAACAAATGGACATGGCTTTGTTCCAATAAAATTTTATTTTTTAAAACAAACAGTGGAAGTCTGCCAATATCATGATCTTGATAAAGATGTTACTGTTTTGAATGATAATCATTATACTGAAAACTGCACCTATATGAAATCACGTTCCTGAATTCTGTTCCATCCTTTTGACAGTTATATTTATAGCTCATTATGTTAGTGTGACTCCCATCTTAGGTTTTGTCCAAATTGAAAATTCTGATTTCCAAGAAATTCCAAGATTTCCAAAAGAGAAGAACATGCAACTAACCAATATAAATACAGGTGACACTTTAAGGGCAAGACATGTATGCTGGGCATGTGATGGGTAGAAGCAAAAAGGTTAGGTCTAAGTTCTAATGTAAGCCAAAGCAGAGAAATGCTGGAAGACACAGGAAGCACAACTGGCCTTGCTAGGAGCCACTCAGAAGCAAAAGCGTCAAACAGACAGGCTTGGTCAGGGGGCACAGAGCAAGTCACTCTTCCTAAGCAACAATGCTTTGCATTTGCACTGTGCAAAGTTCTTTCAGCTACAAACCAAAGAGGTCTTCTGGGGCACCCAATGTGTAAAGGATCGCTGCCCAGGCTTTCTGCCACACCTACGCACAGAGATAACCCAGTCATTACAGAACAACACCACCAGCCAGGCAACCAAGACCCAGCATGCCTTGTCCTAAATCAACATGGGACTTCTTTCACAGGGACTGTGGCTTCAGTCTTTTATACTTGAGAAAAGCCTTGAAGTCTATAATTTAGTGTTTGAATTTCTGAAGTGAAACATGTAATGAGTGAATACTGTATTCCCCAAAGTAGTGAAGGGAAACACAGCTTTCTTTAGGATTTGAGATTCATACTGTAATAGCTGCTCTATTAAAAAGCACAGTGGCTTTAAGTGTGGGACAGTAAGGTATATTTCCTATCAGCCATTTTTTCCAGGGTTGGGGACTGAATACTGCAGCTTTGTAAAGAGCTACATCCCTAACTTTAAAAATTAATTTTGTAATTTTTAAATTTGTAGCAATGTCTCGCTAAATTGCCCAGGCTGGGCCTGAACTTGTATCTCAGCCACCCTGAGGGCTGGCATTGTAGCTGTCCCACATTTTTTTGGGTGGATCACAGACCAGTCATCCTTTGACCAGGAGGGAAATGGAGCACAGGGGCACAGATGCAGGCAGGTGAGTGGTGGGTGGCACGGGAAAGTTTCCTTCTACTTGATTTTATGCTCTCTGTGAAATAGGAAAAAAGCTGAAAAAAAGAACAAAGAAAGAAACTCTGGAGGGGTTAAAGGTAAAGGAGGCATGAAACAGTCATCTAAAAACCAGGGAATTGCTTAGGTAAGTGCAGTGGCCAGGGTTCGATCCCTGCTTCCGCTTGCCGCGCTGGCCCTGCCTTTGGGTGCACTGAGCCTGCGATTGGAGTCCGGGCGTGGTGGCGCACGCCTGTAATCCCAGTACTAGGAAGGCAGAAAGCAGGAGGATCACTATGAATGTGGGCTGCATAGTGAGACCCTGTGTACAAAAAAAATAAAGAAAAACTAAAAACCTGGGAATAATCAGGTTTTTTTTTTGTCTTTTTGAGACAGGGTCTCACTATGCAGTTCAGGCTGGCCTTAAACTCACTTTGTAGCTCAGGCTGGTCTTGAACTCACAACAATCCTCCTAGTTCAGCCTCCTGAGTGCTGGGATTACAGGCATGCGCCACCATGCCCGGCTTAATAATCAGGTTAAGAAGAAAACATTGTTCATCTTTCCTGAAAATCTGAGCTCTTGCTACCTCTGTATATGGAGGACATAATCTTAGCATATTTTACGTGCTCTGACTTCAGGCCTGAGACATAAGGGACTGCATGAAACACAGCTGAAAAAAATACAACTCTGAAAGTTGATTTTTTAAATCTATAAAAGGTCAATGACTAACACTCTTAATATAGTAACTGGTTATGTCAGAAAAAAATGAAACTGAAGGTGAATAGAAAGCCTATAGTACGCCTGCCTTTTCCCTCCCTCTGCCCCTTGTCGTAATAAGTCAAATTCTAAAAAATCTAGTACAACACTAGAGAAGGTAAAACTTGTGCAAGGAGGGCAATGGGATTTTAAAAAGGAAGAAAAAAGGTAGCAGATATGCTCCTACTTTTAAGAAGATGATCCAGAGTGAAGAAAAACAGTAAGGACAACTTATCACAGAGGCATTTAAAAAAAAAAAAAGGGAAATTTAAAAGAATGTAGATGTAACTACGCTGACTGAAGAGTGGTCACAAACACCACACATGTTTTACTCTTAGGTCTTAAGTAAAAACAATATAACCATGCATTACTCTCTGATCATGAATTCATCAAAACTTAACCATTTCTAATGGTGCCATTAATAATTACAGAAGCACACAAACTTGAAATATATTGACAATACTTTTAACAGGATCTGCCAGAACAAGAACAGTAACATTGGTATTGATTTTTTATACCATTAGGACTGATCTACTAACCCAGGGAGGAGTTCACTAACTCCAATGCCTACAGGGTTAAAGGCAGGTAACAAAATGAAGCAGCATGTAGGGGGACTGCATGAAGTTACAGGCAACCCAAGGGCATAGCAGATACTCAGCCGAAGACACTGTTGTCACATAGATTTAGTGTGCTGTTTTACTGAAGTTTCTAATTCTTCAGATGTCGAACCTAGTTCTCATGTGTGAAATCTCTTAAAGTTTAAAATACTTGCAACTAACTCAAATTTGTAAACTCTGTACAGACCATGCAATGTTTATGAAGTGTTCAATTTTGGAGTTGTTTAGCATCCTACTAGCTATTTTTCCACTCATTATAATTAAGGTATACATCAGCAGAGGTCAATACTTTTTTTTTTTTTTTTTTTTTTGAACAGAGGTTATGAGCAGAATATATTTATTGGGGGAAAGAGCTCCTGTCCAAGAGAGGGACAAGAGGGGGCTGGAGTGGTTGTCCCCAGAGGTCAATACTTTTGATAGAAAAGTTCTTTAATCAAAACAAGCTTACACATCAACACTTATGACTTGACTAGAATAAAACTCTTATTATGGAAAGTACAGATGATGAGTAACATATATATCAACAGAATTCCCTCAAAACAGCAGGTCTTAGCTCTATTGTAAGACCTCTCAAAAGCAAAAATCTAATACTGAAGTAGTTCAAATATTTTATGTACAGATGAAAACAATGGTCTGAGAGAGGTCAATAGTTTTGAATGAAAGAATATCAACATGGGGTAGGTGAAAGAACCTTGCACCAAGTTTCAAAAAGGCTAGATTTCAGGGTAAGTGCTATCATTTATTACTAGCTGCACGACTTTTTTGAGCTAGTTTATTCTGCTGTAAAATGCATTGTTATGAACTACTGTTTAATTCACTAAGCTATTTTAAATAATAAATCAGAAAGTAGGTCAAAGCACATTATAAACCATAAAGCTTGATATAACTACAGGTAAATGGCTTTTAAAAGAGACCCAATAGAGTAACCTAAGGACATTTTATTTTCTATGTTGAGTCAATTCTCTCATAAGAATCTAGATTACTTAGTTCATGAGTTTTCTCAAAAATATTAAAATTCTTTTCAAATGTTAAGTGCCTTGGCAATAAGCATTTGCTTAGTATGACCAATTTACACTAATGAAGACACTTTTTTTTTTTTTTTTTTCTTTTTTGACAGGGTCTATGTATTTCAGGCTGGCCTCAAACTCATGATATTGCCCAGCCTGGCCTTGAACTTGAATTGATCCTCCTGCCTTAGCCTCTTGAGTGTTGGGATTATAGATGTACACTACCAAACCTGATGATGCTGCTTTTATAATCTCTAAAAAGTTGAGTCACTATTGGATTTTTCTAGGGCAATGGACTATTTCATGTAGCCAGTTTGGAAAAGCTTATCTGAGGTCCTCATTTTTCTCCCCTTTTCTTTTACAAATTACAGAGCTCTGTGGCCGAGCAGGTTAACCTGTGCCCTGCTGCACACAGTGGTTCGACCTAGGTGGGACTTTCGGAAAAGAAGAAGCAAAGCACTCTGGCCACAACTCATAAATTCAGTCATGGCTAAGGCTGACAATTCTTAACAGTTTTTAAACAAAAATTTCTCTTGTTTCCCTTGTTACTGTGAATTTAACCCAGGCCTTTTGCAATGAGCTACATCCTTCACCCTTTAAAAAAAAAAAAAAATTGAAACAGCATCTCCTAAGTCACTAACGTGCCCAGCCTGGACTTCGATCTGCAGTTCTCCTGCCTTATAGATGTCGGGCAGCATGGCCAGGGGAGAAATCCTGTCTTACACTATTTTATAAGAGTCTTCACACTCATCTTTCATCAAAATACAGCTAAACTAACACACTCAAATCATTCTCTTCTCCAACCTATCTCTTAAAGACTAGCATGATAATAGACTGACCGTAACTGAGAAGATTTAAAAGGCTTCAAATAAAAGTTTTTCATTTGAAAGCACTCTTGGTGGGACTATTTGTATCACTTAGTCAAAACTAAACAATGATAAACTTGGAAACAAAAATATATTTACCTGTTTGGGTATCTTAGGTTTTTTTTTTTTTTTTTTTTTTCTGGATATGCTAGGCATTTAACCTAGGGTTTTATGCATGTTAAGACAAGCATTCTACCACTGAACTACACCCCCGGCCCTTATACCCTTAATTTTAAGGATATCTGAACATTAAGCAATTATTATTAGGAAAGCATTTTATATAAGTACCTTCCATCTAACAGATACTTGGTTGGAAAACTAATAATTAAGATTTTTTTAGATTATCAAGTTAAGTTAAAATTCAGAGGGATCCCTGAATTTATCTCACATTTAACTTAAGATGGAAAATGTAATAACACTCAATGCAACATTTGGGGTAGCTTAATTTTTTACTTCAATTTAATATTTCTTCCCATTTCTCTAGTTTTTCTTTTTTTGGCACTGGGGATTGGACTCAGGGCCTTGCACTTGCCAGGCAGCCACCTATGGTGCTGAACTATCTCCCCTGTTCCCATTTCTCTATCAATATTGGACAATGAGTAAACATCAGTTAAAAATGCAGCTAATGGGCCGGGGAGATGGCTCAGTAGAATAAGTGCTTCCCTGGCAAGCTCAAGGGCCTAAATTCAATCCCTGGTTCAGCAAGAGAAAAAAAAAAAAAAAGGCAGCTAACATAAACAGAATTTTGCAAGATAAAATAAAATACTTAGTGCTGAAGAGATAGTTCTTTAGACTTTTGACTCATTATTGGATTGTTCTAGAGATCATTAGATTTAGTATCAAAGATACATGGTAATACCATAGATAGCAACTATCTGATTCATTAATTTCTATATACAGTCAAATTAATTCCTATTTTATAAAGAAACCAAAGCTATACTTTTTAAAGAGTATGTCAGTGCTATACTAGGGGTGTAACTCCTTATATAGCAAGCATGAACATGGCATTGAACTTACTTTTCCAAAGAAGCCTTTGAAGAACTTCCTTTCCTGGAGGAACAGGGGGACAAGTCGAGGGCTATTATTGTACGGGGCTAAATGTCCCAGGGCTCACATCGATAAGCTAAGCACGTATAGGAGTGGGGAGGGGCTCAGTGGGAAAAGGTAGGGAATGAGTGCTTTAAAGAGTTATCTGTACCAGGAGTGACAAGGAAAAAGGAAGGTGCATGAAGTGCAGGGAGACACACTATATGGCCTGGGAATCCATGGAAAGAGAAGAAATCAGAACCTGGATTCATGCAACTGATTCAGTAATCTCTATTTACTTTTAAAACAGAGATTATCCAAATTTGGCAGCAGAGACAAAGATTATGATACACTGGTTTGGTATGATTTTGCATTTTAAATTCATGGTATTGAGAAATAAATAAAAGATCAGTTCCACATACATTTTTCAATTTAAAATCGGAGCAGCTAGGTGCAATGGTGAGTGCTTATAGTCCTAGCTACTTGGGAACATAAAGCAAGAAAACGGCTCCAGTCCAGGCATTCAGGGTAAGCCTAAGCAGCATATAAACTGTCCCCTTAAAAATAATTTTTTAAAGAATCAATGGTCAACTATGGCCAATTACATGAAAGTTATCAACTGAAATTCGAATGATCACACAACGACATAAAACTTGCAATAGGCCTGGGCAGGCGCTTGTGGCAGAGCTCTTACCATGCCTTGCTTCACTCCCTTAAAAGCACAAAGCAAGCAAAGTACAACACAGGATTAAACTGTGAGCATGTATCAACAGTTTTTGTAATATTTTTCTTGCTAAGTTCAAGATGTCACCTAGCGAATCCCATCCTACATAAGGGGAGCTTAGCCACTGGCTTCCTGCTTCCTTATGCTTTAGGATCAATTTGTATGTATTTCTGTGTTGACTAATTCCATAACATACACAAGAAAACAGATATGTTTTATTCCAGGCATAAAATAAATTACGTATAAAAAACACATTCTAAGGTTTACACTGGAGCCGAGAAAACATATCTGAGAACCAAACCATGTCTGTAGGCCACAGACAAAGTTTAAGAATTAGGGCTTTGTTTTCTTTCTGTCCCCCCCTGCCAGCCCCTTTGTCAGGGAGATTCAACCAAAGGCCTGACACATGTTAGGCAAACACTTCTACATCCTAAGCAACATGTGGACTTTACTACAGTATACCCAGCTCTTTTTATTTAATTTTGAGACATGATCTGAATCCCATCCTGCCCCTCTCTCTGTCTCTCCTTAACACCTTAGGGTTTCACTATGCATTTAGGCTGGTTTTGAACTCAGTGACTGGCATACCTTAGCTGGGATTACAGACAAGTAAGACAGGATTTCTAAATTTCCTAAACTGGCCTTGAATTTGTGATCACCTTGCCTCAACCTCAGAGAAGCAGGGCATTAAAGGCATGTAACATCATACCCAACTTTTCTTTTAAAAAAGATGTGCATTACCACTTATAAATAAATATGCAATTCTGATACTATCTGGATAAGAAGAAGCACAGTTACTTAGGGTTCGACCACCACTTTGTAAGCACTGTATGAAAACTAGTTAAGCTCTCAAGAATTTACAAAAAGAAGGTGGGTTCTAACTTATCCAACCTAACTTAACTTTACATTCCCTACTTGGGTTGAACCATAGTTTGTTTATTTTGTCTTTTTGAGACAGGGTTTCACTATGCAGTTCAGGCTGGCCTTAGGCTCACTTTGTAGCTCAGGCTGGTCTCGAAATCACAACAATCCTCCTGCCTTTGCCTCCCGAGTGCTGAGATTACAGGCCTGTGCCACCACGCCCGGCTGAACTATAGTTTAAGCCATTAGATTTCATAACTTAGCAATTTTTACTTTTGGGTAAATCTCTAGGAAAAGACAACTATATTGAAGTTTGACTCTGAGACAATTTATGAACTTATTCAGTACTGTCAAATACTGGAACTGTTTTTCCCCCTTGAAGTGTAGAAGACACAAATAGCATCAAGTATTCCCATAGGATATTCTGAACTTCAACTAGAAGATAATAATGTAACTGGGGTGTGATGGCAATAAGGTGAGGCTATTTCTGCTGCCAAGTTTGGTGGCCCTGATTTTAATAAACTGTGAGTAATCATCAGCTTTCAAGGATGCAGCCAAAGTTAAAAGATTCACCACGCTGGAGGGATAGGAAGGGCAGCAGAGGAGATTTGTTAATACTTAATACAGCTCCTAGAAAAGCCCTTGTTAAGTATGGAACCCTCTTCTTAGACCCCAGATGTTAATGAAAAAAGTTGACGTGCAAAACACATAAAAAGTTATTAGAGAATATTAATGTGTTTTAAAAAATTAAGTTATGATTCTTTTACCTGCTAAAACAAGAACATACATTAAAACAAATATATCAAATAGTGAATAAAACCCCAACATATTAGAAGCTGATAGTATAATGAAACTAGTCTAAAACCAAGGCAGAGGGAGAGATACTTAAGAGACAATGGGAAGAAATTACCTTTTATAATGAAGGGCTTTTTGGACCAAAGTGAATCATCAGTAATTAAAGGCTTGAAATAATACTTAAGAAGCCAACTGGTAAATAACAGTACTTATTGCTCTGTAAGTAACTATGCCATGTGGGCAATGGCTCCTTCCTATACGTCTAAATCCTATAGTAGCCAATTAGCAAAATTAGATCACAAAGGAAAGGAGTTGGAAATAGCTATAACTAGCACTGTATATAGAAAATGTAAGAATTTTAAAAACATTTATGGTCTTAGGAGTATATTTTTGAAGTTACCTTATTTAGTGAGGGCACAGTTTTCATTTGAGAATATCAAATATGCAGATGGTTTCTAGCTAAAGTTAAAGTAATTCTAAAGTAGAAGGTACTACTCTGGGGGAAAAATATAACCCTACAATTATACTTAGAAATTAGTTTTTTTCCTCAATTTTCTACAAATTTAAAAAGTACTAGAAATGTTGTTTATAAAAGTCATTCATATCATTTTAAAATATTTGGTTGTTACTTAACTATATAATTTTATTTTGAAAATTATTTTATTTATTTATATGGAACAGGGTCTTGCTATGCAGCTTGGACTATACTGATCCTCCTGTCTTAGCTTCCCCAGCGCTGGGATTACAGGTGTGCACCACCATGCCCAATTTGGGTGGCCATTATGGGTGTGCCTGGGGTTCCAGGGCAGGCACCATGGGCAGTACTGGAGATACTGGGAATAGAACTTGGGTCCTTGTATTTGCCAGGCATGCACTTAGACCACCTAGCTATCTCCCCAGTCCTTAACTATATAATTCTTTAAAACTTTTACCTTCAAATTAATTCCAAAGATGTTCTATTTCTGTAGGCTTATGCACCCTAATACTGATTTCCTTTAAAAAATGTTAGGGACTAGGAGATCAGTGGTGTAAGGGTCTGCCTGGCAAACGCAAGGTCCTGACTTTGATCCCTGATACAAAAAAAAAAAAAAAAAAAGCAAATTTTATGATTAAAATCAAGCCAATAAAAACCTCCAGACACACAGCAGTTGGCACAATTTTAGTATCTCGCACAGCAGGTTGCAGATCCTCAGGGATTTTTGTTAGAAGAATGTTGGGGCAAGGAGAGAAAATGACACTTAGACATTGCTAAATAGTAAAAATGTGAAAGAAGACCAAAATTATAACCTATGAATCCAGTATGATCTGAGAAGAACATCCTGGAGACTTCCAGCTTGCTTTGAGAGTCTCAGGATGGCACTGGGAAGGGTATTTATAGAAGGCAGAAGTTTCATTGAACATAACAAACAGGAAGTCTACCATCATCCAAAAATTCAGCCACCTTTTTAGTAATTCATGTCTGCCAATGCAAGATATATATATATATTTTATCCAAGTCTCTTCTCCTGGATAGGTTTTGTCTAACAATTTTAACATAACTTTTTGATGACAGCTCAGAAGTGGTCAATTTCCCCTCAAAGTTGAAAAGTTTAAGTATGTCCAAAAAAGCAATCATCTATACACATCTGCATCTCTACCTAAAATCCTACCTATTATCTATCTTCTTTAGTCACACAAGACTATAGGGAAATAAGATCTGTACAGATATGCAAAGTGGCTTTCTAAACTTTAAAAAATTATACATAGGATATGATTTTGACAATTATAGTATTTTAAGATTTAATTTGACTTCATATTAAGTACTAGATCCAATACTGATATGTATACCAGAAGTAGTTTTGGATTAGCTACTATATGTCAAATACAGTTCTAGATACAGGTATAATTTTAAAAATGGAAATAAAGAATAAAGAGTGGCTGGAGGTATATACCTCAGGGGGAGAGTGCCTGCCAAGTACTGCAAACATTTAAAAATCAAAAATTAAAAAGAATGGCAATCTAATTCCTATTTCTGAAGACATAAAAACTATTAAATTATATCTAAATAGTCATATGTCTCAAATAAATATGCTCATAGCTAATAATCTTGGTTAAAAAATAAACATGTAAAGTAACAAAAAAATCCACTCAATTAAAAAATTAGTTTTGAAGCTGCATGGTTAAGTACTGCCTATCTGGAATTCCAAAAGATTTTAGTTACAAGTTTTTGCAAAAAGAAAAGGGACCAAGAGATGGGGCAGTGGAGGCAGCGTGTGGGGACTAACCCAAGAGGGCTGCTGCCACCAGGCACCACATGGGGCACTAATGAAAACAATAGAGCCTGAAAAAAATATTTCTTATAGTTTTTGGGTTCATTTGTATGTTATATAATAAATATACACTGCCTAAATAAAAAAGATGCTAATTAAAAGACAAATTTTAAATACTATTCAGTGGGGCTGACTATTCATCGGCCCAGATGAGGCTGTGGCATGAGCCAGCACCATGACACAAAACCAAAATGAAATAATGAAGAGGGCTGAGTCCTCAATAAACAACTACATGGGGCCTGGGAGACAGCTCAGTGGAATAAGCGCTGCCTGGCAAGGATAAGATCCTGAGTTCAATCCCTGGTGCCACCAAAAACAAAACAAAACAACTATGCGTTTCTCAAAGTCTTCTGGACAAACTTAAACCGTCTTTAGCCTGTCCTTACTTGGAGAATGAACACCAAACCATACTCTCAATGAGAAGATTCTCTAGAGATTTACTCCACCATGGCTTTTTAACTGGAAGTTATGTGTAACTGGTACAAGTTTAATAAATATTTGTAGTTTGTTTCAGGCCCATGTAATGTTTACTGTTTTGTCCATTGTTTTCAGTCATTAGTAACAAGGGTAAGAAATAGTCTTAGGTATGGCAAGTAATGGGCTTAATATGGTTTTTTAATGGTACTGGGGGTGGAACCCTGGGAGAGTTGAACTAAATCTGTGATTCCACCCCCTTAAGTCTCACTAAATTGCCTTGAACTGCTGATCCTCCTTCCTCAGCATCTTAAGTAGCTGGGGTCACATGCATGTACTATCATATCCACATCCAAGTTTAAGATCCAAGTTTAATTTTTTTAATGTATTTAGTACAGGGCTATTGGGTCTCACTACACAGACTGGACTCATAGTGATCCTCCTGTTTTCAGCCTCCCAAGAGCTGGGGTTACAGACAAGCACCACTACCCCCAGTCTCAATCACAGGCTCAGTGGGCCCCAGGGGCAGGGCCAGTATGGCTGGCCCAGGGATGGAACCCCGGCTGCTGCACTCTGCCTAAGCAGGCGCTCCTTTTTTAAATTTAATTAATTAATTAATTTTTTGTGGCTGGCTCAGCCCACCCTGGGGGCAGAGCAGGTGCAGCACGTGGTGGTGGGGAAGAAACTGTGGTCCCTGTGCACTTGCCTAAGCAAGCACTTTAGATCACTGAGCTATCTTGGCCGTCCTTTAAGGTGTTCTTAAACTCATCTTATTATTCTTCTAGGTGAACTAAAAATTATGTAAAAGAAAAAAATTGAATTGTTCTTTCTTTTAAATTGGATTGGTAAAAGTGGAATATTAAATTATCTGAGTCTGTTTAATTGGAAAAACATTCAAGTAACATGGCAAGTCTATCAACTACGGTTTCACATATATATGGATATTAATCCTCTCAACCTTATGGATAAATTGAAGGACATAAAAACTAGGAAGGGCTTCAACATGTAAGAACTTAGCTAGATGTTGTAGTGTGTGGCATAATCCCAGATATTCAAAGGGTTGAGGCAGGAGGATAGTGAGTTTGTCTCAAAAAACTAAAAAAGGTTGGGTGGAGCTAAGTGCAAGGCCCTGGTTCAATCCCCAGTACAGGGGAAAAAAGAAAAGTAAAACTTTTTAAACCAAACAAAACCCTGAGTTTAAATGACTAAACTGGGCCGGGCGTGGTGGCGCATGCCTGTGATCCCAGCACTCGGGAGGCTGAGGCAGGAGAATTGTTGTGAGTTGGAGACCAGCCTGAGCTACAAAGTGAGCTCGAGGCCAGCCTGAACTGCATAGTGAGACCCTGTCTCAAAAAGACAAAAAAAAAAAAAAAAAAAAAAAAGACTAAACTATGAGGTAAAGTTTATAAACAGGTATATATAAGACTATGTACATATACTTGTGTCTACTTAAGGTTATTGTTACTATTTAGTCTTTGTATACTATTATCAGTTATTTTTATCCTCCTTTCCTTTCCACAATAGATTCAGGCATTTGTTTCAAAATAAAATTTACCTCTCAGATAATTTTTAAATTTTTATACACTTTATGTTAATGGATTATAGAGAAGTAATAGAGACTATACCAGTGATAGCAAACCTATGCATGGCACATGTACCTCAGTGGGCTGTTTGTATCACTTAAAGGTTTGCCATCACTGGGGTATACCAATAAATAGAAAAGTTTAGTTATTAAGCAAACTGAGAAATAAAACACTCATTAGTAGTCAAACCTATGGCAGCCACCATACCAGCAAACCCAAAGCAACATGTATTTAATGCTGTTTGGGGCAAGGGCATGCAGAAGTAATGCTTAAAGCTTTTTGCAGCAAAGTGGAGAGTGGCCATGTGTTGGAGAGAAGGAAGGTTTAAAGGTGGCTATAACAATCTATGAACCATTCCTCAAGTGTATCAAAGTATGAAAGTAGCACTTTCATTTGAACCTTTACGAACTGCGAATCCACTCTTTCCCTTGGTTAAATGTATAGACATGTGCCTTGGATGTGTCCTGTGGCACAAAAGGCCAAGGAAGCATGATCCGAAAGACAGCTGTCCAGTCCCAGTGCACTATAGTTTATGTCAAAGCAATGGAAACCGGTTGTTTATGCTAGAGGGTGGAGAGGAAACTAGGAAGCAAGAGTCAAAATAATAATGAGCCACTCCCCCAAAAAACCATTATTAGGCATCAACACATGTCTCTTTTTGGAAAGCTGTTTTCTACAGAAGATTTAATGTTAACTGTAATGGCTTTAAGCTGGTACTAGAATATTATTCTGTCAGATTTCAGGTTTCATATGAATTGCA
This sequence comes from Ctenomys sociabilis, assembly GCA_004027165.1. Classification (NCBI taxonomy): domain Eukaryota; kingdom Metazoa; phylum Chordata; class Mammalia; order Rodentia; family Ctenomyidae; genus Ctenomys; species Ctenomys sociabilis. The sequence goes on from PVKA01003252.1 coordinate 72,339, forward strand.
AAAACACCTTTTGGATAATGCTTGGCCCAAATTGAAGAGGTAGGATAACATGAGATGTTCTTTAAAGTAAGCCCACAGCTCTGGCTTTAAGAGAAACACTGCTCTTAGTGGCATAGGATTACTAAAATTAATCGAACACAGTCTTGTAAAAATATGGCTAGTATATAGATCAGTACTGGCAACTACCAAATACATACAGTTTTCAATCTTTTTACAGCTTCTTCACAAATGTGCATTCCTCTTGACTCATCAACTTCTACATGGCCAAGGTACTGTAGAAAGAGGAAAGTAAGTTAGTGCCTTGCTGTTTCTTCAGCAACTACTCTATGGTGGTGATTAGGTGGTAGAAAATTGAAATTCTTACACTAAAGAAACTCACAGACACTTCAGAAAAGCAATCTGATTCACTTACCCTCAGTAGTTTCATATGAATGAGACTTGGAATAATTATACCAAAGAGTTGTTACAGGGAATATGTGAAAAAATGACATAGTAGGCACTCAAGGTTATTGGTATCTATTGGCTCTGAAGCCTAATTATCTGAGGTCTCACACCATTACTACACCTCCACACATAAAAATACCAAAAGAAAGTGTATACACAGATCACGAAAAAGTACAAACAAAATAAGCTTTTCAAGGGCTAAAGAAATCACAGGGAAGTATATTGTTATGGTAGGGCAGACAGCTAGAACATTGTGAAAGAAGGTGGTGCACCTAAGCGTTAAAAAATGTGTGTCCTTTGAAGAGGGAAAAACTATTACAGCCAGAGAAACACATAAAGTTATGAGTATGTAAGAAGCTACCTACATGTCAATCAGTGGGTATCCCTCATGGCTACAACATGTGATATATCTGGGGAATTTGAGTGGTGAAGTAGTCTGCATTTAACCTGAGGCAACAGAAAGCTAATAAATTTTTTTTGGCAAGATAGAAATATGATTCAAATTATACATTAGTAGGGGATTAGTTGTAGGTTAGAAAGCAGAAGGGTTGGTGGTATTATAGTAAGTAGACTTCTATAGGAAATTACAGGTCTGGTTCAAAGGAAGATGGAATAGATATGCTACGCATACATGGGACCTTTCACTGAATGAAACTTTAAATTCTGGACAGAAGGCAGGAAGCAGCTTATTTGAAGTTTTTTTTTTTTCAGAACCAGGGATTAACTCAGACCCTTGTGCTTGCCAGGGAACCACTTATTCTACTGAGCCATCTCCCCAGCCCTATTTGAAGTTTTGAAAAATACTTCAAAAAGATTAATGAGGGAAAAACACTAGCATTCAAGGTTTCAGTAAAGTGGCAATTTACTCTCATCCACAAACCTCTTTGGTATTCCCAACAAGAATCCAACCTGTGCGTATAAACTCAACAATTAGAAATCCACAAGTGAGTGCTGGAGCACAGACAGAACTCTAGAAAGACATTTTGCTCTAGGTTGAGGTCCCAGAATGGGAGTTCATCTGTCCAGAGGGTAAGAGACCCAGGAAGTCCACTGGTGATGGTAGCGGCAGTGTAGGAACCAAAGGAGTAAAAAGTGAAGCCCTGAACTCTGCCTCTATTTAGCGGAACTGTGATTCCAGGAAGATGGAGCTGATAGCCCTCTTGTATTCATTCATACTCATTCATTTGTTCTCTCTCCCTCCTCTATTTGATCTTAGATTCTAGTGAAATTATGAGAATACGAAATAATCTCTCCAGAAAGGAGAGCTCCAAGGACCTAAAACAATGATAAAAGCACAGGGCAGGAGAAGCTTGGGAAAGTGACAAGAATTTGTTTTTGGTTTCCTGGGCTTACCCCAGAGCTGTACAGGAACAGTCTGATGCTAATTAGCACACTGAAGATTTTCAGAGCTGAGTGAGTCAATGGATAGGCCACTTCCCAGTTTCCTGGACAGTGCACACACAGGATGGTATTTTTATGGCTTTCAAAACTAGCCTGGTAGCCGGGCGTGGTGGCGCATGCCTGTAATCCCAGCACTCGGGAGGCTGAGGCAGGAGGATTGTTGTGAGTTCGAGACCAGCCTGAGCTACAAAGTGAGTTTAAGGCCAGCCTGAACTACATAGTGAGACCCTGTCTCAAAAAGACAAAAAAAAAAAAAAAAAAAAAAAAAAAAAAAAAAAAAAAAAAAAAAAAACAAAAACAAAAAAAAAAAACTAGCCTGGTATATTCTGGTTTCTCTTCAGATCACATAAATCTTTCACCTTTTACAAAACTAGACTGGTCCAGGTTGAGCACCTTTAATTCAAAAATTCTGCAAAATCTGAAACTTTTTGAGTGCAGATATAGCATAAGTGGTAAAGTCTTCCCCTCAGCCCAGTGTAATGGGTTGTAGACAAAAATAGAGATGTACTAAAATATTTCATAAAATTACTTTAAGACAATGTGTATATAAGGTGTAGTATAAAACACAAATAAGTTTCATCTTCAGACTTGTATCCTCTATGCATGATAGCTCACCATGAATATGCATATATTCCAAAATTTTTAAAAAATCAATATCTTTTAATGTCTATGATCCCAGCATTCTGGGAGGCTCAGGCAGAAGGATTGTGAGTTAAAGTACAGCCTGGACAACTTAACAAGACATTGTCTAAAAATTATTTAGGAAGGGGGGGCAATGGAGTCAGGATGTAGCTCTGTGGCAAGGCTTCCTTGGGTGGGTGGGTGGGGGACCTTGAGTTTAATCTCTAGTATTCTACCAAATCTCTATAGAATTTAAATAAGACCCCAAGCTTTACAACACAATATCCAAAATTATTTAGCACAAAACAAATAACATATTTATCAATAACAACATTATACAGATGTTAGAATTATCTAACAAAGATTTTAAAGCAGGTATCATATAGTCTCGAAATGGGTATCATATAGTCTCAAAACAAATGAAAGCATTCAGCAGAGAAAATTAAGAACCAAATGGAAAGTAAGTACAATTACTGAAATACACATACATGTGGACCTGCACTGATTCAACAGGAGGATGGAAGTGACAGAAGATCAACTGAAGCTGAATTTACACCTTGCATCACACCCAATGGGTAAGAAACCAGATGTCTTGTCCCTCAGGGTTGAAACAAGGTAAGACTGTCCCCTTGCTACTCCTGGTCCTCACACCTGTGTTTACAGTTCAGAGCCTACACACATTATGGTCCTGCAGGTGTGAGATGAGCTCACAGGTCACAAACAAGAGGGCAAAATGTCTGAGAAGTGAACAAAGGAAAAAGAAAATAATATGCACTCACACCCAACATGCTAGCAACCTGGAAACCTCTCCTCTTCAGGGGTACTGGGAATCTAACCAAGGGCTTTCTCACTGAGCTACATTTCCAACTCTTTTTTAATTTTTAATTTTGAGATAGAGTCTCACTAAGTTACTAACCTGCCAAGATTAAGCTCCAACTTGTGATCTTCCTGCCTCAGCCTCTCAAGAGTGCTGGGAGTCTAGGTGTGCCCAGAGTGGGAGCTTCATATGTTCTTCTTCAGAACAACTCTCAGAAAAGTATGTGTGTGATCACCTGATTTTAGAACTGATGGGAATGCTGAATAACTTGCCCTCAGTCACACAAGCAGCTGAGGAGGGAAAAGACAGGTTTATACTCATGACTCCAGTCTACTGATTTCCTCACAAACTTCAACTGAATTCAAGAAAACTTTCCTAGTTATTCATTCCAAGGACAGCTTTGTAAAAGCAAAAGCCATTTCACCTGGTGAATTCTTCCTCTCAGTGGGCTGAAACTTTTCAGTAATATAAGCCTTTCTGAAAATTCAGTGAAAACTATAGAATATATTTATCATTTTCATATACTTCAATTCCTCTCAAATTTCAGAATTTCCATTTTGAAAAAGTTACTAATAGGAAGCAAACTAGGAGGTGCAAGGGCATTTGGAATATGATACTGTCAATGTTCATCATTATTGAGTAAAGTTTTAAAAATAATTAAAACCGATGGAGTGCTGTACTTTTCTAGTAAGACTGGTTCTGAGGAATAATTTTAGCTCATCTACCTGTCTAGTAGGGGTAGATTTATTCACTTTCTTAACTACAGGAAATTGTTTTGTTCCAGACTCTAAGCCTGGCCAAATGCATGCAGTTCTACAACCACCACAAGTAAGATACAGAAAAAGCCGGTGTGGTGGTGAACACCTATAATCCCAGCACTTGAGAGAGGCTGAGGCAGGAGGATTGTTGTGAGTTCAAGGACAGCCTGAATTGCATAATGAGACCCTCTTCTTCTCACAGTCACTGAAAAAATTCCCTTATGCTGCCCATTTTATTTCCATTTTCCCCTCCCATTCCAAACTTCCTCCGCTTAAGTCCAGTTTTGTTTTTTTTTTTTTAATAATTCTGCCCTTTAAAGACTGTTGTCACATAAAACAAAATAATTCCCCCCAAAACATGTAAAACAAAGGCATAAGGTGAATGAGGTATGTAACTGCATATTACAAATCTGCCAAAATGAGACCTGGTAATCTCTTTAACCACCATGCACCAATAAAAACGTGGGGAAAAGAAAAATATATAGTGAGACACTTCTGAGTTCCATGTCAACAGTGTAACAAATCTGAGTCACTACACTATTATGTACATCAGTAGTTTGTTCCCTTTTATAGTGGAGACAGTACATATCTGCATGTATCACTGGGCCTATCCAATCACTAGCTGGGGAACATCTTGATCATTTCCAGTTTGGGTTCTAAGTAAATCCACTATAATTATTTTTCATATCTTCATGTGAACACAGTGACTATACTACTGGATCACATGAAAATTGTATGCATAGCTTTATAAGAAACTAATGCAACCTTTCCCAGAGTGTGGGTATCATTTTACATTCCAACAAGGAAATTATGGGAGTTCTAGATATTCCACAACCTGACCAGCAATTGGTATTGTCAGTTTTCCTAAAAAGCCATTCTAACAGATGTATAGGGACATCTCTTGTATTTTTAGTTTGTAGATTCCTAAAACTAATAGTATTGAGCATCTGCATACACATTTATTCACATATATTGGATCAACTAACTGTCTAAATTTTTTATCCATTTTAAAAAATTAATATTAGGCAGTTTTCCTATTGGGTTTTGAGAGTTCTTTTTTTTTTAAATTTATTATTTTTTTTTTTAGCAGTGAATTGCAAGTAAGAAAATCTTCCACATCAGTGGCTTGCCTTTTCATTCCACTGTGTCTTTGGCAAAGTGTAAGGTTTCATTTTGGTGAGATTAATTTTTTTTTTCAATGCACTGCGCTCCTGACGTTCTAAGAAGTCTTTGTCTAATCCAACTCCCTAGGTTTTTTCCATTAGAGTACAGAGTCCACAATGGTAGAAAATTAGTTTGTTGTATTTAATAACAAGAGATTCCATCTAACATAAATAGAACAAAAAACACAGTATAGGAAACCAACAGTAGAACTAAAAGTAACCTAGTTTACAAATCTGGGTGAAGAAGAATCAAAAGAAAACAAGTTAAACAATCCTTTTCCTTTAGAGCAGGAAATAATTTAAAATGGTAACTTTTAAGACTAGATAGTAAGAGGTTGGGCAGATAGTTCAGGACTAAAGCACTTGCTTAGGCAGAGTGCAACAGCCAGGGTTCAATCCCCAGTGTGCCAAGCCGGCCCTGACTGGGCATGGTGGGGCACATGTAATCCTAGCGCTTGAGAGGCTGAAAACAGAAGAATCCCTATGAGTCCAATCTACATAGTGAGACCCTGTAGACCCTGTGCTAAATACATTAAAAAAAATTTTTTTTTCTAAAACTTTAGGGCTGGCAAGATAGCTCAGCAGACTAAAGTGCCTGCTTAGGCAGAGCACTGGGGCTAGGGTTCGATCCCCCGCATCACAAGCAGTGCTGGTCCTGCTCCTGGGGTGTGCTGACACGGCGATAGAGACTGGGCATGGTGGCACACAACTGTAATCCCAGCTCTTGGGAGGCTGAAAACAGGAGGATCACTATGAGTCCTATCTGTATAGTGAGACCCTGTACTAAATACATTTAAAAAAAAAAAGACTGCATAGTATAACTATACTATCTAAAGAAATTAAATATTACTAATGTGGAAGCAAACAAAAATGTTTAAAAAAATCACCTGTAAGAGTAAGTATAGAGAAGGTGTTTTTAACCACAAGGATATGGATAGAAAGGATTACTTTGACAGAAAACTTTTTACAATTTAAATTATATTCAACATTGTTTTAATAAACTGGTTTTAAAATTGTATCATGGGTGATAACCTTATGCCATAAAATTGCAATATTGTGCTTAAAAACAGTACTCTCTGGGTTATGGCAAACTTTTTAGATTTTCAGTTATACAAACAGCCTTCTGTGGCATGTGTGCAGTAGGGTTCGCCACCTCTGCTTTGGACCTAAACTATGGGGAATCCAGAGCCTGGCTTCTATTTTAAAGACTATAAAACTTAACCAAAAGACTTTTAGATCTAATAAGTTACACACAGTGGCAAGATATAAAATCAACACACAAACATCAATATTTTGTTTACACATCAATAATGAGCCCACAGAAAAAGAAATAAGGAAAATAATCCCATTTACAACATCAATGAACCAACCAACCAACCCAATCTAGGAATCAACCTAACCAAAGAGGCAAAGGACCTTCGCAATGAAAATTACACAAACCCAAAGAGAGAAACTGAATGTGACAGTAGAAAAATAGAAAGGGCTCCTGTGTTCATAGGTCAGAATTATTATTAAAATGACCACATTACCAAAAGAAATCTATAGATTTGATACAATCCTCATCAGAATACCACCAGCATTCTTCAAAAGTAGAAAAGTCAATCTTAAAATTCATATGAAAATAAGATTCAGAATAGTTAAAGCAATTTTATGGAAAAAGACCAATGCTGGAGTTATTACAATACTCAATTTCAAATTATGCTACATGGCTATAGTTACAAAAAGTGTGGTAATTATATAAAACAGAAACAGAGGGTAAGAGAATAGAATGAAGGACAAAGTAACAAATTAAACAATTACAGTCATCAGATTCTTTACAAAGGGACCAAAATCATATGTTGGAGAAAGGAACCTCTTTAACAAATTCAAGAAGGGCTGGTGATACAGCTCAGCAGACTGAGCACCTGCTTAGGTAAGCGTAGGGGCTAGGTTTTGATCCCTGGCACTGCGTGCCTTGTTGGCCCCGCCCCCAGGCACGCTAAACTGTGATGGAATCCAGGCATGGTAGCGCATGCCTGTAATCCCAGTACTAGGGAGGCAGAAATCAAAAGGATCACTATAAGTCTGAGCTGCATAATGAGACCCAGCACAAAAACAAACAAGGGCCTGAGTTCAATCCCTGGTTCCGCAAAAAACTAACCAAACAAAGAAAACAAAGCACCTTAAAAAACAAATGCAAGGAATCCCAGGTGTGCCAAGCCGGCCACCCAAATTGGGCATGGTGGTGGTGCATACCTATAACTCCAGGGCTAGGAAGGCTGAGACAGGAGGATCACTACAAGTACAAGCTGCAAAGCGAGACTCTATACCAAATAAATAAATGAAAGATTAAAAAAACAAAAGCAGGGACCAGGGAGATGGCTCAGTAGAATAAGCACTTCCCTGGCAAGTGCAAGGGTCTGAGTTCAGTCCCCAGTTCTGAAAAAAAAAGCAAAAACCAAATAGTACAGGGAAAACTAGACTTTTATATAGAAGACTGGCATGAGACCTCTGCCTTTTATCCTGTGCAAAAGTCACTTCAAAATGAATCAAAGATCTAAAAGTATAAGACCTAAAACTTTGAAACTGCTAGAAGATCAAAAGAACAAGGAAACACTTCAGGTCAAAAGCACAGACAAAATCTTCCTAAATAGGACTCCAATAGCACAGGAAATAATACCAAGAATCTGCAAATGTGATTACTTCACAAAGTCTCTGCACAGCAAAGGAAACAATGGAATGAAGAGACAGACTACAGAACAAGGAAAATATTTTTGCCAGCTAATCTTCTGACAGAGACTTAATACCCAGAATAAAGAACTCAAAGTTAATATAATCAAAAAACCCTAACCAATAAATGGGCAAATAAACTAAACAGATGCTTCAGGAGAAGAGGTACAAATGGCTGATGACTATATAAAAAATGGTCAACTTCTTTAGACACCAGGAAAATGTACAACCAAACTACACAGAGATTCCCACTTACCTCAATCAGAATTCTACCAAGAATACAAATAAATAAATGCTGCAAGGATGCAGAGAAAAAGGAACTCCACTGCTGGTTGGCATGTAAATTAGTACAGCCATAATGGAAATAAATATGGAGGTTCCTCCAAAAAACTAAAAATGGAGATCGTGTTTGTTCTAGCTATATATCACACCTCAGTATATTCCTAGAGGAATTATGGTCTGCATACTACCAAAATAACTTGCATGCCCACATTTATTGCAGCCCAACTCAAAACAGCTAAACTATGGGACCAGCCTAGGTGCTGTCCACAGATGAATGGATTAATAAAATGTGGCATATATAGCACAAAGGAGAACTATTCAGCCATAAAGATGAATGAAACTGTATAATTTTCATGCAACTAGGATCATCATGCAAGATAAGACAGACTCAGAAGACAAACACTGAATGTTTTCTTTTATTTTTTTGGCAGAACCGAGGATTGAACTCAGGCCCTTGCACTTGCCAGGGAAGCACTCATTCCACCGAGTCATCTCCCTAGTCCCTGAATGTTTTCTTTCACGTATGGAAGTGGGAGGGCCATGGAAGTAGAGGGAAACTATTAGAGAAGAGGCGGGGGCATAAGGGGGACAACCAGGTGTGAAAATGATCAAAGTATGCTATATGCATGCACGAATCTGCCAAACCTAATCTGTATTATGTACTTTAAGAACAAAAACAAGACAAAGGCCTTAGCTATAAGATACTTTTTAGATACTTAAGAATGAATATATAAAAGGATTAAGTTATATTGTTCTATAGCATGGTAAGGTGACTATATTAATGGCAATTTATCACATATTTCATAATAGCTAGAATAGAGGACTTTAAATGTTTCTATCACAAACATAAATATTTGAGGAGATAAATACGCTAAGTGCTGTGATCACTGTACACTGTCAAAATAGTATATATTCCACAAATGTGTATAATACCACAATAAGTCAATTAAAAGTGAAAAACAAAATAAATTTGGTATAACTACAGTTGAAATTGTTAAGGTATCTCTGTGGCGAAGACTGTAAACATGAAATAACTGCTTTCTTGCAGTATACAACTATGTCTTGAGCATTTGTTTCAGTCCTACTCAGTAACAATCAATGGTGTGTGTGTGTGTGTGTGTGTGTGTGTGTGCATGCATGCACAATTCCTTGCTCTTTAGATGAGTTAGGGTGTGTATTACTCTTTAATTAGAGTGCTGGATTGTGTACATTAACATTTTATTAAAGGCTTTATATTGATGTCTATAAATTAATTTAAAGTCTGTTTTAGATGCTCTATGTCAAGTTTTGAAATACACACATAAAAAGAATTTGTAAGCTTTACAACACTCAACAGTGTTACCTTGGCATCTGTCATTAATTGACTGGGAAGACATGATGAGTACCAAAAATGACAAACATCAAACAAAGTTCTTTCGGCTGGAAAGGGTGGTAAGTCATACACTATTCACCACCTGAACTTTGCACATTAAGCAACAAACCAAAGAGAACCAGGCCCAAATTTTCATGACAAAATGAATCAAGCTCTATAAGACTCAAGGCAGCTGAGTACCACGTTATGCCTGTGTAGGGCTTTGGTGAACAGAGATAGCCTCATAAATTTTATCTTTTTATGAAAGCACTTAATATTATTCCCTTGTATCTTCATTAGGAGTAAGAGGTTCATAATTTGATGACTAACAGTGCATCTTCTATTTCAGTTGATATCTTCATATTTTCAGTATTTTTAGGAGTCAGTTTTGGGCAGTTTAACAATATTACCAATTTTACCTATGCCTTCATATTTATTTGTACTGAATCAATTTTTAGAATTGCATCAGTTTCTGTACTATTTTTTCATTTTATTTTACATATTTTTCCTTGATATATTTAGCAGCTTCTAATTTTGTATTACACTTTGGGCAAAATCTTCTGAAATGTATATGAACCAGAAACTAATCTCTCAGAAATAGTGAAATAGTACAAGGGCTATTTTCTGTGTCTCAGCTTTATGGTTACACACACAAAAAGAAAACCCTATTAAATGACATCGGTTATCATTTCTAGCTCAACGGTAGTTCTTATCTTAGAAAAGTATGGTCCCCTAAACTATCTGGTAGATCACAACATAGCTAGATGCTGGTCTAGGAGGTAAATACATGCAATTCTAGCACCCATATGATCAATTCTATCCTATTTGTACATATTGGCACAATTCCTGGTAATAGCTGAGTAAGTGCTACATATATCCCCAAACCAAAGGAGTAGGAAAGCCCTTTCATCTCCTTTAACTTTGAGTTAAGTAATCAATTTATAAAACATAGTAAGTATGAATTTTGCAAACTTAACATTCATACCCTCAGATGCGAACATAATGTGACCTCCAAAATCTACCAATGGAAGAGCCATTTTAGCATGTCAAATGTTCTACATAATCAAAGAACTGAGACTTTATTAGTTTCTTGAGACAAGGTCTAGTTATGTAAGACAAGTCTACATTGAGATCCTTTTGTCTTAGGATCTTGTAATGATTATAGACTTATTTTACTCTGCATGGTTAAGATTTTAATTACAAATCAAAGCATCACCTTGAACTTCACTAATTTTTTAATAGCCAAAATTGACAATATCACCTTAATATATGATAGGCAATTACATATACATTTTTAGCATATTATTTTAATTGTTGTATATTATTTAAACAATAAGTTCTCAAATTTTTCCTTTTTTTTTTTCATACCAGGGATTGAACTCAGGACCTTACACTTGCCAGGCAGGCACTTAAGCTGCTGAGTTATCTCCCTGGCTCAGTTTTCAAATTCTTGATGTCAGGACACTATTACATTGAAAATTTCAGTTAAATATTTTTTAAGATGGTTATAACTATTGCTGATTATTGCAAATTGTAACTAAGAACTTTAAAAATTCTATTCATTTTAAATTAATGAACTGGGCATGGTGGTGCATATTTGTTATCCCAGCATGTGGAAGGGAAGCTGAGGCAGGAGAATGGTCAAGAGTTTGAAGTTATCCTGGGCTACAAAGTGAGTTCAAGGCCAAACTATATAATGAGACCTTGTCTCAAAAATGAAAACAAACAAAAATTCCTAATTTTTTAATATCTGGCTTAATATGAAAAAACTGGATTTCCATATTTGTTTCTACATTTAATCTGTTGTAGTATGTTGTCATTTTGAAGTATGTAAAGATAACCTGGCCTCACAGATATACAGTTAGAAAAAAGAATACCTTAAGAGTCTTTGAAAAGGTTTTGGGGAATCCTTTTTTTTTGCGGAACCAAGGATTGAACTCAGGCCCTTTCACTTGCCAGGGAAGCGCTTATTCCACTGAGCACCATCGCCTGCCTTTTTTTTAGTATTTTAGAGAAGGGTCTACCGGGTGTTCAGGGTCTCACTACTAGATCGGACTCAGTGATCTGCCTGTTTACAGCCTCTCAAGAGCTGGGATTACAGGTGTGTGCCACCACGCCCAGTCTCTGGGGTATCCATTTTAAGAACCACTAGATTGTTTCATATACTCGTATAAGGCAATGTTTCATTTTTGATGAAATGAAACATGAAAATTCCTTCTCCCTTAAAAATTATGCTATAGTGACATAATTGCAAAACAAAATTTTAGATCTACTTCTAATGTTGAACTATATTAAATAAGTATCAGTATTTGAAATACACACAGCAGAGATCAAACAAGTCACAATCTCACTTGACTGACTGCTTTTTTTTACTATCCTCTGGAGTAGCTATTCCACTGCACTCACAACCCAGTTTCACACCTACAACTTCCCTCATCTTCTACGGAGGTGTCTATTTCCTATTTCACCAAGAATGTGTTCAGAACAGAAGTCTATCAATCTCAAGCCATCAACACACAAACTTGGGTGTGTCCTATTTTCCACCTTTACTCTTGTTAAAACAAAAGCCTTACTCTTTCTTCAGTTTAAAACTTACCTGCTGGTATATACAGCAACCTCTGTATGATTAAAATTAACAAGATTAAAAAGAAAACTCCCTCTGATTAGATCATTCTAACTCAAAGATTTCTAGACTATGCCAGGCCCATGTTCAAGAAAGTAGACTCCCATTTCTTTTACCCTATCACTTGCTAAATATATCCCACTGAAAAATTGATTCCTAATAACTGAGGATGTTTAGATATTTCAAGATAAGCTTTCTTTTCAGAAGTGAGCTTATTTGTACTGATTCCAGATTATACAGCAGAAATCCTTAAATATAAAAAGAGAGATTTCTAACAGTAATATATTTTTTTCTCATTTCTATCACTCAAACAGAACCTGAAAGGACTCACTGTTGAAGGGCTCTCTTTTCAATGTCCCAGTTAATAGAATTTCACATTCAATCACCTGTCTGTTCTTTGCCATAGAGAGGTTTATAGAAATAGCCACTTTTACCTTAACTGGGAAGCTACACTTTCCGGTGCGAACCCCTTCTTCATCTGTCTGCCACTGATGTGGGCGACTGGCCTCTGGAACATAAACATCTTTCTTTCTCCTAAAACTTTGACGTAGTTTGTTCATTTTAATTTTTACAACCTGCAGGCAACAAAAGAAATATGAAAAAGAAGTTATCATTGAACATATTTAAACTTTGGATCAACAAAACAATTCAAATCAAAGGTTTTGGTAAGGGGACATTAGCAGCTGGTGAACTTTCTCTTGGGAGTAACATCAAGTTCAAATAACTCAGTTTTGAAAACATAACTACAAGTCCTTGCAAAAATGACAGTAACTTCTACTAGTATTTTAAAAAAATGTTATTCTAAGAATTTTTAAGCATTTTAATTATAAAAAAAAAAACCAACAAAAATCCTCTCTACCAACCTACCACACAAATCCATTCTCACTTGTAAAAGTGAGAAATCTGTACATGTTGGTCAAATGATAGACTGATAACAATTTCTGAAAGCTTTTGTACTTATTAAGGGAAAAAATTCTAGCTTATTGAAATTTGGCTTATTAGAAGACACTAAGCAAAATGGGCTGTAACCATGATTTTACAAAATACATTTCTATTGGGAAATAAAACAAAACTTTCTCTAAACACACTTAAACAAAAAGTCTCTACTAGGACTAAATTTAAAGAACAGTGCCAAATGGAAATCAATAGAGAAGGCAAAATCTTGGGACACACACAAAACAAGAATATCTGACACAAGAGAGATATCTAAACAACAGATTCTTTACAGAGAGGCTCCGACTGCAGTGAATCAGCTACCTACTATCAAACTTTCACAAAAAGTGATTTCATAGAAATCAAAATAAAGCCGGGCGTGGTGGCACATGCCTGTAATCCCAGCACTCGGGAGGCTGAGACAGGAGGACTGTTGTGAGTTCAAGACCAACCTGAGCTACAAAGTGAGCTCGAGGCCATCCTGAACTGCATAGTGAGACCCTGTCTCAAAAAGACAAAAAAAAAAAAAAAGAAAAGAAAAGAAAAGAAATCAAAATAAAGAGCTTTCTCTGAAATAGAAAATGACAAAAAGGAGCAAAATGCATTTTCAGGCCCTGAATCCACCCAGAACAAACCCAGGAGACATCAGCATAGAAGAAATTGGAAGCCACACACCCGAAATCTCTGAAATAATAGCAATTTAAATAAAGAAACAACTGTACAAGAGTATAGAGAAAATCAGATCAGAAGTAATCTCACAGGTAAAAGAAAAATGATAACTACAGTGAAAGAATTACTGTGTCTAAAAGAAGACATAGATAAAAAAAAATAGAGGAGAATAGAAAAATGATGGAATCCTTGAATGAGGAATATAGGAAAGAAGTAAGAATGCATAAGCAGATTCAGAGATATGCAAGAAATTAAAAATTCCATTAAAAGTTGACAAAGCTATTTGAATGAAAGTGAAGATAGACTTCCAAACCTTGAAGACATCATTGCAGCTAGTGAAAAAGGCAGTAAAGAGCTCTTAAAGACAACTAGGATACAGGAAATAATAATTCAACAACTGTGAGATGATTCAAAAATGAACAACATAAGACTAATAGGCATCAATGAGAAAGAAGGAGGCAACACAAATGAAATAGAATATGGACAGAAGTAACAGAAGAAAACTTCCCAAATATGGGGAAATAAGCTGACATTCAGGTAATCAAGGCATATAGAACTCCAAATAATATCAACTAAATTAAAACTACACCCAGACATATAATAATCAAGATCCCAGAAATTCAGTACAAGAACATACTCTAGCCACTAGAGAAAAGAATCATCACATTTAAAGGAAAATCCAGCAGATTTCTCATCACAAACCTTCAAGTCAAGAATTGAGCATGAAGTAAAGTAGTTCAAGTCTATAAGAAAATAAATTCCAACCCTACAAAATTCCCTTTCAAGTTTAATGGAGAAGTAAAATACTTCTATGACAAAAAACAAAAGAAATTCATGATTACCAAACCAACCATACACTGAATATTAAAAGATACTCTAGAAAAGGATCAAAATACCCACAGTTCCAAGAATGACAACAGAAAGAACCCACCAAACACAGCAAACTATTAAACACAGGAGAAAATAGGGAAACAACAGCAGGTAAACAACTTATGACAAACATAAGTCAATACATATCAATTATAGCCACCATTGTAAATAGACTCAATTTACTAATTAAAAGAAATAGACTGGCAGAGTGGTTTAAGAAACAAACCCAATGTTATATATAAGAAACACATTTAACCCATAAAGAAACTCATAGGCTAAAAGTCAAAGGATGAAAACAATATTACATGCTCCAGGACTTCATAAAAAAGCAAGGTTAGCTATTTTGTTCACAGACAATCTGAACCTCAAACCAAGAATGATCAAAAGAGAAAAAGAAGGTCACCATACACCCTTTAGGGGAAAAATTCAAGAGGAAGAGATAACAGTCATACATACGTATACACCAAATGTGGAAGCACTCAACTATGTAAGACAAATTATAAGGAAATGAAAAACTTAATAACCAATATCACAATCTTCACAGGGGACCATAACACCCCCTTATCTCAAAAAGATATGTCTAGAAGACAAAAACTTAGCAAAGAGGTAGTAGAACTGAACGAAACCTTGGAAAAAAGGGAATTAGTGGACATATACAGTGTTCCACCCAATAACATCTGAATACACATTCTTTTCAGCTGGGCATAGGGTGCTTTCTAAAATAGACTACATACTAGTCCATAGATCATACTTAAGAATATATAATCCTCAAAACAAAACAAAATTCATAACCTTCCTTGAAAATATATCCTGCTACATGCTTTCAAATCACATTTGAGGGCCGAGGAGATGGCTCAGTGGAATAAGTGCTTCCCTGGCAAGCACAAGGGCCCGAGTTCAATCCCCGGTTCCACCAAAAAAAAAAAAAAAAACAACAAAAAAACAAAAAAAACAAATCACATTTGAAAAATGCTGAATATGCAGAGGCTGGGGCCAAGTTCAGAAGTAAAGCAGTTGTCCAGCATGTGTGAGGCCCTGGGTATAATTTGCAATACCACTTAAACAAACAAATATACCACCCATGAGCAGAAAAAAATACAAAGCATCTATAACCTTGCTTAAATTGTCACCACTGACAGAATTATATGTAATTCTGAATTTCCTTCTTCTCTTAGCTAAGACAATTGCTATCACATTCTTAACACTTGGGGAAGGAGGAGCCCAGCCTGGGCAACTTAATGACTTGGTGAAACCCTGCCTCAAAATAATAAAAAAAGTGCTAGGGATGTAGTTCAGTGTGCAGGTCCTGGGTTCAATCCCCCAGTACTAGGGGTAAAAGTTTTCCACTCGCCTCAGAACACTTTCTAGATCAAGCCCAAATTGCTCAACATGGCAAACAGTGTTTTTTGTTTCAATCTGGGTTCTCTCAGGTCCCAATTACAGTTAAAATAGACCAGTCCCGCTTTATTTGACATACATGTTGAGATTCTATATAAAAAGCATAAGGAAACAGTTTCATGGCTGGAACATTTTTGAAAATGGCTGACATAATAGCTCTAAAATTAATTTGGAAAAAAAGGCATCTTGATTTCTGCTTCTCAACGAATAATTACCAGTGGCTGAAAAGTCCTAATTGAACACATGTAACGGGTGTATTTTTATAAGAAGACTGGAATACACAAACTTATTTTGTCTTTCAGCATAAATTTTTAAAAAAGAAATCTCCATACTACTAGAAATTTCAAAGGTCACTAAATACAACTTATTTGTGAAGTTCAGAAAATTCTTTATTCTCTTCAACTGTTCCGCAAAACCCATACCCTGTTTCCAGCTCTCTCCTGTACACTTTTTCCTTCCTGGACCCCTTCCCTCCCCATAATCCTTGCCTGGCTTCTCTTCTGCACCTGTTTGCCTCTTTTGAGAGCCTCCTCTATTTTCTCCCTCCATTGAGAGTAGACCCTAGCACAAGTCCTCAATCTATGCTCTCTTATGTATAGTATCACTCTCAGAAATAACCATTTAACCCAAACTTTTATCCTAAGTATGATATTTCTCTCATTTATACTTCTAGGCTTTGCTTTTTTACTCAAATTTCTCTATTTCTCATCTCTCTCTTTATGTACATTAACTTAAATCATCACAGCTTACCACCCATCTTTAAAGTGCTCCCCATCTCAATTTGCCTGGTTCAAAAAAAACTGAGAACTTACCATCTTGTACTATTATTAATGCTATTAATACACAGCATTATTAATGCTAGTGGGTACAGAAATTAGCAAGACTACTTCTTTACCTTTAGTTGTCTCTCTCCTTTCACAAAAGCTTAAATTCCATGAACAGAATAAACGCAATATACACAGTATGCTCTAGAAAGAGTCTATATTCAGGATACTTTTCCTATAGAAAAAGATCACTTCAAGTAGAGGTAACTGAGGGCCAGCCAGATAGCCCAGTGGATTAAAGTGCCTGCTTAGGCAGATACAGGGACAATCCCCAGGCCTGCTGTGCCAATCTTGCCCCTGGCACATACTGAGATAGCGATTGAGACTGGGCATGGTGGCTTGCGCCTGTAATTCCCAGCACTTGGGATGCTGAAAACAGGAGAATCACTATAAGTTCTATCTGTGTAGTGAGACCCTGTACTAAATACACAGAAAAAAAACAGTAGAGGCAATTTCATCAACAAAAATATAGATGCAGTCCAGAAGAGGAAACAAGGCCATGGTAGCCCCAGAAGGCAGAAGCAGAGTAACCACTTGACAGGGTCCAAACCAATTACATTGAATAGGCTGAAGTTGTAAACAAAACCTCTTGATAAATAAAGCTACGATCACATCACTGAAAAGCAGAACCTAACTAAAGAGATCTTCATACTAACAACAAATTCTCTTCATTCTGACTTCAACTTTGGTGTGCATACACATACAATAGGAACACGAAAAAATAAAGCAACATGACTTGAAAGACTTCCAACTCTTCCAAAGCAGATCAAGGAGCACCAGGAGAGTGGACATCAAACACCAGATACCTGAGTTCTACAAAATGGTTAAACAAGAAGCAAAGAAACTCATCAAGCTCAAGAATGACATGACCCAAAAGCTAGTGGAACAAACAAACTGACCAATGTACTTACAGAAGAAACTAAAAACTTAGAACAGCTGATCACAACTGTACAAAGTATGAATGACAATTTTATTAAAAGTAGTCTTCATGAAAAGGTGCTTCAAACAAATCTTGAAGATAAAGATAAAGAATTCTATTAAATACATAACAGAAGAAATGACCAACCTGAGAAAAGGGTTTCAGAAATTGAGGACAAAATTAAATCCAATGATGGTATGCTCACAGGATCTTTAAAAACAGTAACAGAGCAGAGAAACTTCTTCCTATAGCTACTAGACCACCCTAAAAAGATCCCCCTAAGGCAAACAGGAGTTAGAGGGAAATCAGAAGACAGCATACATAGCATGAAACAATGTTTACAGAACCCATGGCAGAAATATTTCTAAGTATAGGAAAAGAACTGAACATACAGGTAAGCAAGGCTTCCAGAACACCAAATAACTACAATGAAAAAAGAAGTTCCCAATGATGCATCATAATAAAAAAATCCCAGAAATACAACACAAGGGATTGGAAAAGCTGTCAGAGAAAAGCAAAAAGTCAGACTAAAAATCAGTACAGGAACTAAAAGTAAGCAAGGGCAGCAATTTCATTTTTTAAAAAAAATCAAACTTCAAGCTAAAACTGATCAGAAAAGGCAAAGCAGGTGACTACCTGAGGGAGTAATTCAACAGGAAAGATAGCAAATGAAAATACACATGCAACAAACATGAGTGCACCTAACTTCATGAGCACTGTCACGACAGTGGCAGAGAACTTACATCATGTGTGCTGCAGGGGGCTGTTTGCATCACTGAAAGTTTTATTCTTAAATTTAGGTACAGGGTCTCACTACACAGCTTGGACTTGTAGTGATCCTCCTGTTTTCAGCCTCCCCAGCACCTGGATTCCAGGTGTGTGCCATCACAACTGGACTCTACTGAAAGTTTTATAAGGTTCGCTATGATTGTTATAGGACAAAAAAGATCAAATAAAAACCAACACAATTATAATAGGTGACTGTAATACCTCACTGTCACAAATAAATCAACTAAACAAACAATAAAATTAACAAAGAAATATCAGCACTAAACCACATCTCCGAAAAAAAAGAAACAAACAACAACAAAAAAGGATGTAACAAGTATCCACAGAGGGCTCTATCCTAGTATAACAGAATATACATTCTTTTTAGCAGTACATTGGACTTTCTCCAAAATAGACCACATACAAGTTCATAAAACCTGCTTAAGGCCTGGTCTGGTGACTCTCTCCTATAATCCCAGCAGTTGGAAGGCTAAGGAGGACCACTGGGAATTCAAGGCCAGCCTGGACTACAAAGTGCATTCAAGGCCAGACTGAACTACATGGCAAGACCCTGTCTCAAAAAGACCAAAAAAAAAAAAAAAAAAAAAAAAAGGAAAAGAGAAGAAACCAAACCAAACCAAAACACCTATACTCTCTTAATAAAACCTGCTTAAAATACAAAAGAGTTGAAATTATTTCATGTATACTACCAGATCACAGCAATATTGACACTAGAAATCCACAAAAGAAACCACAGAAATTTTAAAAACACCTGGATATTGAATATTTTTTATTTTTTATTTTTGCAGTACCAGGGATTGAGGATGCTGCACTTGCCAGGCAAGTGCTTATTCTACTGAACTAGCTCCCTGGCCGTTTTTTAAAGATAGGATCCAGACTGGCTTTGAACTCATTATGTTGCCCATTCGGGCATCAAGTTCATGGCAATCCTCCTGCCTCAGAATCCCGAGGGTTACGATTCCAGACATGTGCCACCACGCCCAACAAAATAACATATTCTCGAATATTCAAGGGTCACAGAAAAACAAACAAACAAACAAACAAAAAAAACAAACAAGGGAAAAAAATGAAACAATGCCAGGAATGGAATGATAATGCCAGTTAAAAGTACCAGAACCTATGAAACACAATAAAAGCAGGCCTAGGAGAGAAATTTACTGCTGTGAATGCTCATATTAGAAAAACAGAGCAAGCTCAAATAATCTTACGATATATCTCAAGAACCAAACACAAAAACAAGAACCAAACCTAGTAGTTAAAGAAAATCATAAAGATCAGAACAGAAATTAACAAAAATGAGACTAAAAAGCAATACAACAAATCAGTGAATCAAAGAGCTGATTCTTTGAAAAAAAAAAAAAAAAAGTCCTTAACCAAATTTTCCAAAGACAAGAACCACATCAATGTACTTAGGAATGAAAAAGGTGAAGTCATAATAGACACTGCCAATATTCCATGGATCATTAGTTAACTACTATGAAAAGCTATAGTACAACAAAATGGATTCCTAGACATCTATGAATTGCCAAAACTGAACCTAGAAAATGTTAAAAACTCCTTAACAATCCAATAATAACAAGCAATGAAACTGAGGTAGTAATGAAAAAAAAAAAAATCCTATCAAGTAAGAAAAGCTCAGGACCTGACAGACTCACTAGTGAATTATTGGACAGGATATCATGTGGGCATCTTATACTATGAATAACCACTATGAAAACAACAATATGCAATGCATCAATTATTGAAACTGTCCTACTAGTTGGTTTTAAAACTGTCTCATTGCTATTTGTTTTGTAATAAAATTAATAAAAAAAATTTTTTAAAAAGACCTTTAGGGAGGACAAAGTGCCAATATACTCCTCAAAATCTTCAAAGAAACTGAAAGGAAAGAAGTACTTTCAAACTCATTCCTGGTAGTTAGCATTATTCTGATTCTAAAACCAAACAAGGGTCAGAGAGATAGCTCAGAGGCATAAGTATCTACCTGGCAAGCACAGGGACCTGAGTTCAATCCCCAACCCAACATGTGGTGTGGTCTGGGCTGTCAATCTCCAGGCATGCCATGTTGGCCTGGATGCAAGTGCCCACCATTCGGCCCCAGAACCGGGTGTGGTGGCGTACACCTGTAATCCCAGCACTTGGGAGGTTGAGCCAGGAGAATCTCTGGGAGTTCAAGACCAGTTTGGGGGCTATAAAAGTGAGCACAAGGCCACTCCAAAGTGCACAGTGAGACCCTGTCTCAAAAAACAAAACAAAAATCTGAACAAATATCCAATTAAAAAAGAAAACTATAGGTCACCTGTTTTATGAACATTGACCTAAAAATCCTCAACAAGACACTGGCAAACAAGATGCAAAACATCATCAAAAAGATTATGCAAGCCGGGCATGGTGGCGCAGGCCTGTAATCCCAGCACTCGGGAGGCTGAGGCAGCAGGATTGTTGTGAGTTCGAGACCAGCCTGAGCTACAAAGTGAGCTTAAGGCCAGCCTGAACTGCATAGTGAGACCCTGTCTCAAAAAAGACAAAAAAAAAAAAAGATTATGCATCATAACAAAGTAAGTTTCATCTCAGGGATGCAAGGATGGTTCAACAATGTACATTAATAAATGTAATAATCATAAACAAGGACAAAACTACTGTGCTTAATAGATGCAGAAAAAGCTTTTCTAACATCCATAAATCTAACATCCATTTATGAGTTAAAAAAATAAAGAAAATAGGTAAAGAAGGACCTTACTTAACTTGATACAAGCCATTTATGATACAATGACCAACCTCAAATTACATAAGGAAAAGCTAAAAGCTTCCTTTCTAACATTAGCACTAAGGTAAGTACTTATCATCACTCCTATTCAATAAAGGGACCTTAAGGGAACCTTAGCCAGAAGAATTAGGCAAGAAAAAGAAATAAAAGGGATACATATTTGAAAGGAAGAAGTCAAATTATCATTATCTGCAGATGACATGATCCTTTACACAGAAGACTCAAAATAATTCCATCAAGATTTACACAATTAATAACAAATATAGAAATGTGGAATGATACAAAATCAAAACACAAAAATCAATAGCAGGGGCTGGGAGATAGCTCAGTGGTCTAAGCACCAGCCTGGAAAGTGCAAGGATCTGAATTCCATCCCCAGTACTGCATGCTGCACCAGCCCTGGAACCCTGGGTGTATCTTGCTGGCCCAAAACCAGGCATGGTGGTGCACACTTGTAATCCTACTACTGGGGATGCTGAGACAGGAGGATCACAACTAGTGTGAACTGCGTAGTGAGACCCTGTATCCAATTAAAAAAAAATCATTAGCAAAAATGAGGATTAAAAAACCAATCAATAGTGTTCTTGTACACAGTAACAAACTCACCAAAAATAGATATTAAGAAAATACCACTCCAAATAGCATTAAGAAAATTAAATAATTAGGAATTAACCTAACCAAGGAAGTGAAAGACTCTACAATGAAAGCTATAGTACTCTGAAAAAGAAGATTAAAGAGGACATCAGAAAATGGAAAGATGTACCCTGTTCCCGGATAGGCAGAACCAATATTGTCAAATGGCCAAACTTCCAAAACGGATGTACAAGGACCAGCCAAATAGCTCAGCAGATTAAAGTGCCTGCAAGCAGGCACAGGGGCCAGGGGTTCAATCCCCCGGCCTGCTGTGCCAGCACTGTAGCCAGGGCATACTGAGACAGCAATTGGACTGGGTATGGTGGCACACGCCTGTAATCCCAGCTCTTGGGAGGCTGTAAATAGGTGGATCACTATGAGTCTGATCTAGTAGTGAGACCCTGAACACCCTGTAGGCCCTGCCCTAAAATAGAAATATTGATGTATAGATCTAATGCAATCCCAATCAAAAGTCCAACAGCATTCATCAAAAAAACTAAAGAAAACAATCCTAAAATTCATATGGACCTCAAAAAGAACTAGAATAGCGCCATCAAAAGTAATCCTGGTTAAAGAGCAAAGCAGGAAACATCACATCCTGGATTCCAAAGCTACAGTGCCCAAAGCAGAATGATACTAGCACAAAAACAGTGGGTTAGTGGAATGGAGTACACACAAACAACCCCATATATACCCCAAAAGGCCCCAATACACTACAATAAAGGTAACCTCTTTAGGGTTAGGGGTCTCTTTGAATACAGCTATTCCCTTTCTCAGTATTTCCTTACAAGAATTAAAATATCATACCACAGAGACTTACATGCACCCATGTTTATAGCAGCACAATTTATAATAGCTACATCTTAGAAACAACAAAAATGACCATCAACTAAGGAATGGATAGAAAAGATGTGGTCTTTTTATACAATGGATAACTACTCAGCCATAAAGAATAAACTGGAGACTTCATAAGTAAATGGATTCAATTTGAGAACATATTCATAAGTGAAATAAATCAGACTCACATGTGTAAACATATGTCTCTTTACTATAAGAAGCTGAAAGAGTAAATAAGATCCAAAATGTACAATGGATGGTGGGAAATGTGAAGAATATGTTCAAAAGGAAAGAAAAACTGTGATAGGGAAAGGAGAAAAAAAGAGGATAGAAAAAAAAAAAAGATAATCTTTTTAGCAAATAGTGCTGAGAAAACTGGCCCAACACACACAGAAAATTGAAGCTAACCCTTATCTCCTAACATGTAGTAAACTATAATCCAAACTGGATCAAAGATCTAAATAATAAACAATTTGCTAGAAGATAAAATAGGCAAAAATCTTGAAGCTACTGGTGTAGGCAAAGACTTTATGAAGCTTTGTGAACTCCAACTGCACAAGAAATAACATCAATAGTTGACAAATGGGATTATTTATTTATTTGTTGGTACTGGGAATTGTACTTAGGACCTTGCAATTTCTAGGCAGGCACTGTGCCATTGAGCTATATACCTGGCCCTGACAAAGGGGACTATATCAAATTGAAAAGTTTCTGCACAGCAAAGATCTAGCAGAGTGAACAGACAACCTACAGAATGGGGGAAAAAATTTGCCAGCTATTCCTCAGAGGACTAACATCTAGTATATATACAGAATTAAAAAAGAATTAGACCCCACCAATAAAAGAGCCAATACAGATGGGCAAGAGAAATGAATAGATATACCGCTGAGAAGTACAAATGGCCAATAAACGTGAAAAAATGTTCAACATCTCTGAGCATTAGAGAAATGCAAATTGAAGCACTGAGATTCATCTTACTCTAGAGCAAATGATTATAATTAAGAAATCATATGGTGACAAATACTGTGAGACTGAAGGGGAAAAAGAAAACTTTTACACTACTGGTCAGAATGTAAACTAGTACAGCAACCATGGAAGCTAGTATGGTGAGTCCCCAAAAAAACTAAAATTAGAAATTCCAACTGATACAACTAGTCCTTTCTAGATATATTTCTGAAAGGATTAAAAGCATCACATTATAATACATTGCATACCCACATTTACATCAGTACAGTTCATGGTAGCTAAGTCTTGGAAGGGGCCTACATGTCTATCAACAGATGAATGGATAATGAAAGTGTGCATTTATACGCAATGGAATACTACTCTGCCACAAAAAACGATAAACTCGAGTCATTTATAGGACAATGGATATACTTTGAGACCATACTGTTAAGGTGAAATAAATCAGACACACATGGTTTCTCTTATATGAGAAACCCCAAATATAAATAAAGAGAAAAATAAAAGGTAATTGTAAATAGGGAGACCTTTGCAACTGGGAAGAGGAGCAGATGGAGTGTAGGCAGGGAAAGGAGATTAAAAAGACTGAAGATGCATTATGTACAGTACCAACTCCTTACAGTTAATTTTCATCATCATGTGCTACAAACATGTGCTAATAAAATTAAAAATTTTTATTTATTTTTATTTTTTGCAGAACCCGGGGATTGAACTCAGGCCCTTGTGCTTGCCAGGGAAATGCTTATACCACTGAGCCATCTCCCCAGCAAAAATTTTTAAATAGATACAAGAAATGAAATGATAGGCTGCAACATAGAGAAGTGGTCAAGATGAAGTTGGTAAAGCAAATAAGGATCAGGTCTTACTAGAATTTATAGAAAATCATGAGCTATGTAAAGGATTTAAGCCAGCACTGATATGGACAGAATGGCCTCAGTTCAACCACTCTGGTAGTCACGTGAAAATGAATCTTTGGGGCCGGGGAGGTGGCTCAGTGGAATAAGCACTTCCCTGGCAAGAGCAAGGGCCTGTGTTCAATCCCTGGTTTTACAAAAAGAAAAAGAAAAATCTTTGGGGAAAAGACACAAGTCTGAAGGCTTTTAAAACTGTCTTGGGAAGTGATGATGACAACCTGAATTAGGTCAATAGTAATGATATTTTTGGAGAAAGGAGACTACAGAAAATCTCAGAAGAGTAAGATTTCAGTGAGAATTGAGTCAATTTGATGTAACTACTCCAAGTCTGGAAGCCAGTAATTAGTTTCACTGTTTGCTTCAGGAAATTCTTGTGAATTAATTTATCCAGAAAAACTGTTCTTGCCAGGATAATATATGAGAGACTTTTTTTGTGATGCCCACTTATTCTAAATACTGTGTTATACACCTAGTGTTATCCTCATCAGTCCTTCCCCTCACCACCTCAAGAGCCTATCTTTCACCACTTTGAGTCAAGATCACCCCAACCCTACACTCTTACCTACTTTTCCTTAACTACCAATACTCTTATCAAGTAGTGTCCTTCCTGACGCAGTAAATTGAATAAAATCATTATTTGACCAACAAAATACTTTTTGTGGGGAACTGATGACTGTGAAAAGTAAGAGAGGAAGAGAAATTTGAGAAAGAGGGGGAAAAAACACCCTATACTTGCCTGACTCCTGTTAGGTAGGGGGCAAATGCTACAGAGAAAAAGATAAATGTATTTAAGAAGAGTGCACAAGTGCTGAGGGTGGAAATAAGATTTTCAATTAAGAAAGTGACATTGGGCTGTGGTGTAGCTCAGTAGCAGAGTGCTGGCCTAGCATGAAAAGGGGGCTCCTGCATTCAATTCCAGGCCTGGCAAAATAGTTTCTTTGGTTTTTTGTTTTGTTTTGTTTTGTGTTCAGGGTCTCACTACACAGCCATGACTTGTAGCGATCCTCCTGATATCTGCCTCCCTAGTGCTGGGATTACAGGCATGTGCCACCATGTCTGGACTCCATCACTGGCATAGCGCACCTGGGGGCGGGGCCGGTGAGGCATGTGGAGTCAGGGATCAAACCTTGGCCCCTGAGCTTACCTAAGCAAGCGCTTAGTCCCCTAAGCTCTATCACTGCCCCCTTATAGTTTCTTAAATAAAGGAAATGATACTTGAGGCAGGATTTGAAGGAGATTAAACAGAAAAAGTTGGCCAAGACAGCAGAATTAGAAGGCAAGCATGCAACCAGAGCTCTTTAAAGATCACAAAGGTCACTGGATCCAGTGCAAACTGGACAAAAATGGATGAAGAGGGAAGCACAGAGGAGGCTGAGTGGTTCAGGGGTACATGGCCACTTTTATCTTTACAGACCACAGGCTCTAACTCTTCCTCTGAGAGGGACACTGATATTGCCGTCCACTACCACAATTGGTGGACTGGATAAGGAAGAATTACTGAGACATATCAGAGCTAAACCTTCAGGCTAGCTGTGCCCATTAGGAAGATTCCCTATCTTCTAGCTTCATCTTCCAATATTGCCCTGTGCAATCCTATGGAAATCAGACAGATGTGTCTCCTGAATCATGTTTCCATTTAGCAATCTAGAAAATACACTATTCTTTGACATAGTATCTGTTGACAACATTTAGGTTATTTAAATTTCAGAAAGGTGTATTAGATTGATATATGGTGAAATTAAAGATATATCTTCACATTTAAACTCCTTAATTTTGGCCGGGCGTGGTGGCACATGCCTGTAATCCCAGCACTTGGGAGGCTGAGGCAGGAGGATTGTTGTGAGTTCGAGACCAGCCTGAGCTACAAAGTGAGCTTAAGGCCAGCCTGAGCTGCACAGTGAGACCCTGTCTCAAAAAGACAAAAAAAAAAAAAAAATAAATAAATAAACTCCTTAATTTTGAGGCACTTTTATAGGCCATCCATGTTGGCTTGAAGTTGTAGAGGATCCTGAATGCCAGATTCAGAAGTTTGACTCTAAGATCCACAACAGTATTTTAATACAACCAGCAACATTCTGACACAAAACTTTGCTGTTTCACTTTCACTTTATTCATTATCACAACTTTCCAGTAAGAAGTTAAACATGCAATATCATTCAAAGGACCAGCTAATTTTCTAAGTATTTTTGAGAATTAATTGTATTTTTTTTTTTTTTTTTTTTTTTTTTTTTTTTTTTTTTTTTTTTTTGTCTTTTTCTTTTTGAGACAGGATCTCACTACGCAGTTCAGGCTGGCCTTAAGCTCACTTTGTAGCTCAGGCTGGTCTCGAACTCACAACAATCCTGCTGCCTCAGCCTCCCGAGTGCTGGGATTACAGGCATGTGCCACTATGCCCGGCTTTAATTGTATTTTTGACAACATTTTTTTTTTTTTTTTTGCAGAACTGGGGAATTGAACTCAGGGCCTTGTGCTTGCCAGGGAAGCACTTATTCCACTGAGCCATCTCTCCAGCCCCTTTTTTAATTTTTTTTTTGGTATCAGGATCGACCTCTGGACCTTGTGCTTGCCAGGCAGTTACACATGAATTTCTTGAATACAGTGCTCCCTCTCTCCCTCAACCTGTGTGTGACCTAGATTAGGATGCACATTCACTGACAACATACTAATGAGTGCCAATAAACATTAAGTATCTAATTGGTGAATAATACCATAGGAGGTGTTTCATGTGGAAGTTTATTAATTGCTAAGTAACTGTCCCTAACCATAAGAGGTTCACAATAAAGGGAAGTGACTAACTAGAACTCAGTTTCAAAGTGCTCCACATAAGACAGCATTAAAAACTAATGGCAGAATAAAACAAAGGTTTTTTCATGTGGTCACTGCTGTGAACAAAGACAACTGCTAATTGAAGTTTCACTGGCTTTTATATTCATAAACTAAGGAAGTTAAAATTCCTAAAAGTATTTCATAGCTAATTCAGATCATAAGGTATTATAGTGGTTGATACATTTTGTCAACTTGACTAGATAGCCCAGTGGTCGATACATTGTATCAGTTTGGGTGCACAGCTTGGCAGTCAATTTTGTCAATTTGGCAGCATGGCCTGGGGGTTCCTCTAGGCTGTGAGGGTGCTGCCCCAGAATAACTCAGCACAAAAAGGGGACATAATGAGGAAGAATTCGGCATTCCACTTCCTCGGACTAACTTCAGTCTTCACAGTCAGCTTGGACTTTATCTCCTGGCTTCGAAGCACAGACTCTTCAGCCTCCAGATTAGATCCTTAAGCTTTCCCTTATTCTTCACTCTTCTGTTGCAGACCCAACGGTCGACCGTTAGAGACCATTAGAAACTATTAGAGACCGTTAAGAGATGGAACACTGCAGGGAGTATAAAACCTTGGGACTGAATTCTTCAGTCAGTGGTATGCTGACAACTCTTGGCTTACTTCCTCATCTGACTCTGACTGGCACATCTTGTGTTGTACCTGTTCCTTGTATTATATCTGTTCCTCTAATAAAACAGAATTTGGTACCAGGAGTGGAGTCATTGCTGTAGCTAATCCTGACTATATGGATTGCCAGCTTTGGGGGATGGCTGATGGGAAAGATAGGAAATGTTTGGAGATGTCACCTACAAGAGAAGCACCAGAACAGCTTCAGGTGTTCTGTAGGGGAGATTCTGGTCAGAGCTCAGACTAAAAGACTGATAGAAGGCTGACCTGTAAAGCTAAGGCTGGGGAGGTTTCTGCTGGGAAGAAGGACTGCATTGGCTGTTGGACTCCAAATCATTTGTGTTTTGACTTGGCAGAAAGGTTTGAATTTTGTCCATGTCCAGAGATCTTGCCTGAGACTGAGAGTAAACATGGAGGACTGATTAATCTTTCAAAGGAAATCTCAAAGCAATCAAATATTGGGGCAGTGGCATGGCTATTGTTGGGGGCTCTTAGTCAGATTTATGTTGAGAATGAAGAGTAAAAAGCCCAGCATAATGATCTAAAATTTTGTGAGTTTGGCCAGAAAGGAAGCATCAAGGCGGCAGACTGCAAAGATAGAGCCAAGATCTCCATTGTCCAGGAGGAACAGGAGAGTAAAAAGAATATTCTGAGGGCATCACAGGAGGTGGCAGGTTCTCACCCTTTGCAGCCTCAGAATCTTAAGGGTGAGGGACTTTTCTTTGAGGAGAAATCCACAGAGCCCTAAGTTCCAGAATGGAAGGGGTGGCCATACCAGGTTCCAGAATGGCACTGGTACAGAGAATTTGTTTCATGTAATCACTCACAGGGTTCAGTGATTCAGACACTCAACCCCTATAGCCAAGAGAGAGGAAAAGATTGGCTACTGCTCCAATTGGCAGCAGACCTTGGCATCATTCACATGGCACTGGTTTTAGGTGCATGCAGAATGCAGGAGTTTTGAGGTTAAGAAGGGTTCCACCTAGATTTCAGAAGGCCTGCAAAGCCAGGAAGTGTGCCCTGAGAGGGTAGTGTGTGAAGCTACAAGTGAGGAGCCTATTTCATGGAAACCCTAGAACTTTGGAAAAGACAGGAATGTGGATCATCTAAGGAAAACTGCAAAGAGGGAGCAAAGCTGGCTTAAGAGAGAAGCCACAGGAGCCACCACCAAGAGTGTCATAAGGGTGCAGCCACATGGAGCTCACAATTTGCCACAGATTGCTTCAGATATTCCATACGGAACTATAGGACTTAATATTTGCCCTGCTGGATTTTGGACTTGTTTTGGCCCCAATGGTTTATATCCTTTTGTGTATACCTTTTGGAGTGGAAATGTTTATCTTGTGCCTTTGAATGTTGGATGTATTTAACTTTTTATCTGTACAGGGGCTCACAGTTGAGTTTGCCTTGGATCTTGGAGGAAACTTGGCACTTGGACTTTTCAGCAGTGTTGAAACTGTTGGGTCTTTGGCAACCCTTAGAGATGGACTAAAATGCCTTTTGGAGAAAGGGATGTGCATGAAACTTTGGGAGTACAGGGATGGAATGTTATGGTTTGTGTCTAGTTGTCCCCTCAAAGCCTCATGTAAGTTATGGGGCAGACTCTGCTGGAAGAGCAAAAAGTGGCTTGAGGGGCAGGGCCAGAGAATCAGCGTGGGACCTGAGGGGTGGGGCCAGAGAGGCACACACCATTAAACTGGCAGCCTGTGCTGAGAGGTGTGGAGTGGATCATCCTGCACATGGCAGCGCCCCAGTCTCTCCTCCACTGTCTTGAAACCTCCAGTAACTGTGAGCTAAATAAACCTTTCCTTCCCCAAGCTTGAATGTTGGGTATTTGTCCCAGCAATGAGAGAAGAGTAACTAAGACAAATATATTACTAACCATGTCTCTAGACCAATGACAGCTCTCTTAACAGAAAATAAAACACAATAATTATGTTTCATTTAGACAACCTTCAGAAATGTGCTTAACTACTGGAAACATATAATAAAACTAAAAAGAACAGGAATTAATGGCACAAAAAGTGTGATTTTTTTTTTTATTGACAATTTCAATGTGGCATGTGTTTAATTTTTTCATTTCCAAAATTGGACGGTATTTTGTTTTGATTTTTGAGAGTGAGACTCACTATGTAGTTCAGTCTTGCCTTGAATTCACAATGTAGCCAGGATGGCCTTATTTGCTTATCTGGTCTAGGGTCTCACTATACAGCTCAGACTTACAGTGGTCCTCCAGTCTCAGCCTCCCAGTGCTGTGATTACAGGGAGGAATACTTCTTTAAAAAGGCTTTAATAAAAGCTATTGGTCAGTAAGTACACAAGACTTTTCCTACTGTAGTTATTTACATTGGAATGGGTTAGTTGGGGAGACTAGAAATCTCACCTTTTGAAAGTATGGGTTAAGAATTCTGAGAAGTTATAAACTCCAAATAAGACACTAGCATAACAAAAAATTCCTCTAACCTAAATACATATGAAAATTCATCTATTTGAGAATGAAAGACAAGTCCATAAAATGGCAGAAATCATATACTACACACATAACAAGTATCTTCATATTTAAATAACTACTGCATTAATCAGCAAAAGTTGAAAATAGAATAGTAATAAAAAAGGCAAAATACAAAAAAATATTTTTTACAAAAGAACAAGAATAACAAGTAACCACATGAAAAAACTCCCAACTGTATCAGTAATCAGGAAATACAAATTGAAACATTATACACCTGTATACCATTTTATACTTAACCATTTGGCAAACCTTAATGAATCAGACTATAATGAATACAACAAAACACATTCTCATACCTGCACAGGATAAAGTAGTACAACTATTTGGAAAGTAATTTGGTATCATCTAGGAAAGTTTAAGGGTCTCACTATGTAGCTCAGGCTCACCTCAAACTCAGGGTACTCCTCCTGTCTTGGCCCCCCCAGTGCTGGGATTAGGGGCATGCACCACCATGTCCAGCAAAAAATACATGTAACCTAAAGAATTCTTACTCAAGTGCATAAAAAGAAATATACAATAATGTCTGTGTTGCATTATTTATTATTTGTAGTAGTAAAATAATGACAAACTCTAGAACCTAAGTTTCTATCAACAGAGAAGAGAAATATAGAAGATTCACACATTAGATCATCATAGAATAGTAACAGTGAATGATCTATAGCAATAACTGTTAACATGGATATATTTCACAAAATTACTATGAAGGAAAGAACATATTGCAAAAGAATGTAATACATGATTCCTTTTATAAACATTAACAACTCAGGAGGGGCTGGGGAAATAGCTCAGCAGCTTAACCACCTACCTGGAAAGCACAAGGTTCTGAGTATGATCACTGGTACAAAAAAAAAAAAAGAAAGAAAGAAAACAAAAACAACCACTAGCAACTTAAAGTTAGCACTCTCAGTGTATCAGGACTGTTTTAAGCACTTGCACACAGTGGTTCATGAAATCCCCACAAGTTCTATCAGGTAGATTCTACTTTTTAGATAAGGAAATTGGCACCAAGTTGTTAGTAATTTGCCAAAATCACATAGGCACTAAATGGCAGAATCTCTGGGCATTAAGTGTTTATCATCTTAAACCCTATATTAAACTGCCTCTCAAAAATAAACACAACACTAGGGCACTAGGGTCAGGGAGATGGTTCAGTGGCATAAGTACCTGCTTGGCAAGATCAAGGTCCTGAATTTAATCCCTGGTACTGGCAAAAAAAAATACACATATAAATATGTATACACTTAGTAAAACAGTAAAGAAAAACAAAAATGATCAAAGTAATTAGAAATCTTTCTTTTGAGGGAAAAGGAGCATATAATTAGGAAGACTTTACATGGGGACTATAAATGTTTTAATTGGGTTGGAGAGATGTTTTAATTGGGTCTACGTGCTTGCCTGACATGCACAAAGACCTGGGTTCAGTTCCCAGTACCACATGCTGCACCAGCTCTGGAACCCCAGGTGTGCTTTGCCAGTCACCAAAACCAGGCATGGTGGTGCACACCTATAATCCCAGCACTGGGGAGGCTGAGACAGGAAGATCATTATGAGTCTGGGCTGCACAGCAAGACCCTGTATCAAATAAATAAATGAATGATTAAATGATTTAAAAAATCTTTTAAAAAGTTTTAATCATGTTCTAATGCTAAAGCTGAATACAAGGTACATAAGACTTTATTTCATCATATTACATACCTATGTGATCTTTTGTACAAACTAGTTTATACTTTTCATTAGACTGAAATGAAATTAGTTGAAGTATTTTGTGAAACTGTGAATAGAAATACAGTATAGAAATAAAAACATAATTATGACATATCTAATGAAAAGATTAGACATAGTTATAAAATTAAAGTCTATTTTTTCTAAAATGAATAATTATTGAAATTAAGCTGTCAACAAAAATAAACTAGTTTTTTTGTGCATTTAGTACAGAATCTACACAGTCTCACTACACAGATCAGACTCATAATAATCCTCCTGTTTTCAGCCTCCAAAATTCTGGGATTATAGAGATGCACCACCACACCCAATCTTGAACTAGTTTTTAAAGAGCTACGAGTCTTACAGAAATGGAGACTTTTTTCTTCTAAGTGTTTTTTTTTTTTTGGTGCAGAATCTCGCTATAGCGTGGACTCATAGTGATCCTCCTGTCTCAGCCTCCCCAGCACTGGGATCACAGATATGCAGCATCACACCCAGTTTTATTTTTTATTTATTTAGCGTTTTTTTTTTTTTTTTTTTTTTGGTAGAATCGGGGATTGAACTCAGGCCCTTGTGCTTGCCAGGGAAGTACTTATTCCACTGAGCCATTTCCCCGGCCCCTACACTCGTTTTTAGTGAACAGCTCAGTGCACCCTGACCTCCAGGGTCAGCTCAGCATGTGGTGCCAGGGATTGAGCACAGGTCCTTGTGTTTTCCAGGCAGGCACTAAGAACACTGAGCCCTTTTTTAAGGTTTTTACCCTAAATTATGCTTATTTGCATTTTTCTTTTTTTGGTTCACAAAACATACCTCTAATTTAAGATCCCTCTTGTATGTGTCATAAGAAAGTTACCTGATACACTTCAAATAAAATCACTATAAGAAAAAAACAACAAAAAAGTAAACCCCTAATGCACACTTGATATACTTAGGAGATATATAAGATATACCTAGGAAATTTGACCTTGACTTTGTCCTTAAAAGGAAAAAAAAAAGATCAAGTAGCCAAAATGTTAATTTACTATCTTGTATTAGGTGGTCCAAATTGAAAAAAATAAAACATGGTAGTAGAGCCAGGCATGGTGGCATACACGTGTAATTCTAGCACTTGAGAGGCCAGGGCAGAAGCCTGAGGGCCTGTCTGGGCTACAAGGAGGAGGAAAGGGGGGAAAGAAGAAGAGGAGGAGGAAGAGGAAGAAAGAGGAAGAAAAGGAGGAGGAGAGGAGGACAAGGAGGAAGAAGAAGGAAGAAAAAAGGAAAAACCATGGCCATCACTATAAACATCTGAAAAAAATACATTCATATATTACACTGGCATAACAAAAAAATAATTTAACTTTTTTAGGAGATTGTAATTTCATTTTGGTATTGTATCAAAGGTAACACTAAAGCCGAAAAAAGTTCAAAATTCTATTGAAATACCATATCATATCTATAGCACAACATTTATTCTGCAAGAAATACAATATAGCCAGGGTTTTTTTTTTTCTTAGTACACAACAGTTATTAACTAAACATAGTTGAATGTTATTTGTATTACAGGTGCTATATTAGGTGAAAAAATTTAACACTAGAATCCTGTATGTTCATATAGTATGCAGAAAACACTATAGAGGAAATTGAGAACTGCAGAAAGATTATACAATTTAAGTAGTTTTAGCTGAATTTACTTTACAGTTCTCCAAACATCATTAAATGCAAATACAGTAATCGTTGGTTCACAAATGCTTCTATTTGAGGACTATTCAGTTTGTGAACCATTTAGCAGAATTTTGTTTCTGTTCTTGAACAGTGATGAACACAACCCAGCCATTTTCCCCCTGTGGATTGAACTAAGCTTGTGAACCAAGGAACCACTGCACATACAATACCACTGCATTCATTTTCATTCTAAATTTTAAAGGAAATTAAAATTCTAAAGGAAAATTACAAGGCAAAATATGCATTATTTGTCCAAACAAGAAAAAAAAAAACTAATCTGTTACTCCTTGACATCTAATCTGAAACATTCAAATTCAATCACATTAAAGTAGAATGTATTCCATAAGCATAAAGTATTTTGTTTTTGAATTTTCCTTCTTTAATTTCTTTATGTTAATAAACTTTTTTTTTTTTTTTTTTGGTTTTGTGTGACAGGACAGCCCAATCTGGCTTTGAACTTGTGATTTTCCCAAGTGGCTTTAAACTTGTGATTTTAGTTTTCTAAGTGATGGGATTATAAGCACACACCAGAATGGCTAGCATAAATTTATTTCTTTTTTAAATAAAAGATAGCATGAATCTTAAAAAATCAAAATACAAATAACTGCCATCTATGTAGTAGTCTTGCTTTAATTTTACCATTTTTTTATGATGTAGAGTTTGTTTGCAAGATTTTAAAAAAGAGTCATTTTGTTTATCAAGTTAAATAGGTGAAAAAAATACAAAGAATCCTCAACTCATGAACCAAGGAATAGAGGTAGGTCAGTCCCTTACTTGACCAGTGAATCTTAACACCTCGGATTACATCAGATACTGCTCTAACTGACATAATAATTTACTTAGAACTTCTAAGCTGATTAGGCTGTATTACGGGCTCAGTGAGCTGTGAAGGTATTGAGCCAAATAGCAAACTGTATCACCAACAGCTACAGAGAGGTGTCTGTTAATATTTAGAATAAAATTCATTTAAAAGTTCACAGTTTTCTGATAAAGGTTCATTTGTACATAGATTCAGGGAAAGTCAAGAAAACAAAGTGTAAATATATACATAAATTATTTTTTTCAGTGATGGATCCAGGCTGGGAAGATAGCTCAGTGTCTAAGCGCCTGGCTGGCAAGCACAAGTACCCACGTTAGATCTCCGGTATCGCATGTCATGGTGGGCACCCTGTGCCAGCCACTGAAAACGGGCCTTAGCACTGGAAGCTGAGACAGGAGGATTACTATGAGTCCAAGCTGCATAGTAAGATACTGTACTAGGGGAATAAATAGTTCTTTTTTTTTTTTTTTTGGTGGAACTGGGGATTGAACTCAGGCCCTTTCGCTTGCCAGGGAAGTGCTTATTCCACTGAGCTGTCTCCCCAGCCTAAGACACTATACCAAATAAATACATTTTTAAAAGAATTGTAAAAAAGACATGGAACCCTGGACCTTGCGCATGCTAGATAAGCCAGGGTCTCGCCATGCAGTTTGGACTTATAGAGAACCTCTTGTCTCAGCCTTCCCAGTGCTGGGATTACAGGTGGGTACTACCACATCTGGTTGGGGGCCTGCCTGCATAGCACACCAGAGGTTCTGGGGCCAGCAGGATATGCACTGCTAGGCATGGAACTCAGATCATTGTGCTTGCCAGGCAGGCACTTAGACTGCTGAGCTATCTCCCCAGCCCTACGTATTCATTTTAAACAATGATTTTATTTTTCTCCTTCTATATTTTGCCACTTAAGTTTTTATTTCTTTTGCAATACAGGGAATTGAACTTGGCATCACTCATGTTTACCACTAAGCTATAATCCCAGACCTTACCACTTTTCAAAAATTATGAGACAGGGTCTTGCTAACTTGTCCTGATTGGCCTTGAACTTGCAATCCCTTAAACTGGAACTAGCTGGAATTACAGATATATGCCACTAGGCTCAGCTGATTTATTAAGCAGGGTGTTTGTAAGGCTACCTTGAGCACTGTACTGGCTTAGTTCAGAAAACTACTATCTATAGCCTTTTTAAGAACAGATTATTCTGACTTTTTAATAGCTAAAGCTAAAAATTACTTTTCTCATCAGCTGCCAACCAGAGATTTAAACAAACAGAAAATTAAGTCTTGACTATCCTAAAATTGGAATGTGAGAACAGAACAGTGTTCCAGTTTGACGTCACAATGGTCCAGCCACACACTCCTCAGCACTGATTAACATTTAGACCACATGTTCTGGGCCACAATGTGAAATCCACTTCAGATTCAGCTGTGGAGCTCTGGACCACCTGAGCAGCTCTCCTTGAAAGAAGAGAGACCGTCTCCATTTGACTAAGCCTGATCCTATTTCCTCGCATTGTTATGTACAGAGCTAGCTAGGACTTCTGTTTATCCTTCAATTGGCCTTAAGCAGTGTGTACTGGTCTAGCTGAGGTGCTGGTAATGGCATGCATGTCTCCCTGGTAAACCTACTGCTCCTTAATGTGAGCTGGGTCAAGACAGGATGGGAGAGCTAATGCTCTGTGCTGCCAGCTGGGATCAAGCCTGGAGATAGAGGCTATGACTTCCTAGGGCTTCAAAGACTACATCAAAGCTGAAGCACCAGACTTCCCAAAACATTAAATACTATATAATGCAGATTACTCTCCGTATATGGCAGAGGTAAATTTAGGCCACCCACCTAGCTCAGCTCACAGCAGTCACCTACTTCCCACAATTCTCAGTCAATCCTCCTGAAACCACTCCTCCACTGAATAAAACTGGGTAAGGCCCTGGGTCACTCTCTTGGTTCCAGAAAGCCATCTTTATGGCTGGACCTAGAGCCCCTCAACTCCCCGATGATTAAAAATATAATTTAGTGTCTTCATCTTCACCGTGGGTTGCATTGAAAGTGGTAGATTGGAATCAACTTGATGGGATTCCAATAATGTAACTTTGGGATTACAAACATTGGTTTCTTAGATTGAGACGAGGACCTGGAAGTGTCTCCTACATTCAGCAATTTCTTAAGATTACATCTGAATGTGCGTGTCTGTACTTTCTGGGTCCAGATTCTTTACCTTTCATCAGGATTCCAAATAAGTCTGTAACCACAAATTTACCACCGATTTCACAGCAGTAAATGGTCCTTATCTGTCTTTTAATTTTAGGTTTCTGCCTTATGAGTTTTTATCTTCCCACCTAAACTTTGTCCACAAAATTCCTCTTTTGTTTTGATACAGAGCTTTCCTATCCATTCCTTAAAGGTACAAAATTCCTCTTTTTTGATAGAGTTTTCCTATCCATTCCTTAAAGGTAATACTTACAAGTCAGAACATCATAAAATGAGAAAGGATCCTGCAGCCAAAGGTGCTTTCAAAAGCTGAACTTGAATATATATTTAGGAAAATGTTTTGTTTTTTGGAGGCTGGAGCAGACAGGCAAGAGGCAAATGGCAACAAGCAACCCATAACTCTCCTCCTATCCCGTATTCTTGTCCAGCCTACCCACCCTTAAGGGGGACAGCACTCACACCAAGTGTGTGTATTTAAATGCTGCCTCCCCTGAAAGCCTCAATCACAGGTGGGGCCTCAACAGGGGAAACTGGTCACTGAAAAGACTAGCAAGAAAAAGCCAAATACTTCGAAAAAGGACAATAGAAAAGATGGCCTGAGGACATCAAAAGAACCAGCAGGACTCCACCCTTTGCAGCATCAAATTTTTAAAAGTGAAAGACTTGGCTTTGAGAAGAAAGCCCCAGAGCACCATGTTCCAGAAGGTAGCAGTGTAGGGAAGTTTTCCCTTGGGATTTGGTTCATAGGCACTCAACCCCTACAGCTATGAGAGAAGGAAACACAGCTAATGCTTACACTGGCTGTAGACCTCGGAATCATCCACATGGTGCTGGTTTTGGGTACATGCAGAATGCAGGAGTTGTAGTTTCAGAAAGGCTTTCACCCATATTTTGGGAGAAGGCCTGGGAGGTCAGGAAGTGTGCCCCTGACAGAGTAGTGTGTCAAGCTGGGACTATGAAGCTGAACATGCGGTGGAGGAGCCAAGGATGTGGATCATCTGAGGAAAGGTGCAAGGAATGAGAAAAGCCAGACAAAGAGAGCTACAATCGTATGAGCTTCAGCCACCAGCAGTGCCATAGGGACAGAGCCACTCAAACCCCTCAGAGGTCATACTGCCACAGACTGCTTTGGATGCTGGACTTAGAACTCATGACTTAATTCTTGTTCTAGATTTTAGACTTGCCTTAGTCCCATTCCTTTGTGTCCCCCTATTTGTACCTTTTGGAATGGAAATGCTATCTTGTGCCAAAGTGCTTAACTTTCCTTTAATTTGTACAGGGGCTTGCAAGCTAAGAGTTTGCCCTAATTTTCAAAGGAGACCTTGGACTTTTTAGTAATGCTGAAACTGCTAGGACTTTGGCAACTCTTAGGGATGGACTAAATGTTTTTTGTATAAAGGGATGGGCATGAGCCCTTGGGGCCCAGAGGCAGAATACTATGGCTGTGCCTGGATCCTCCTAAGCCTAATGCAGTTATAGGTGGGG
The DNA here is from genome assembly GCA_004027165.1 of Ctenomys sociabilis. Lineage (NCBI taxonomy): Eukaryota > Metazoa > Chordata > Mammalia > Rodentia > Ctenomyidae > Ctenomys > Ctenomys sociabilis. Next base: position 110,902 of record PVKA01003252.1, read on the forward strand.
ATTTTTCAGAAGTAGCTGGATCTAGAGTGTGTGGTGCTGGTTAAGGGTGTGTGACTACTAAACTAGCCCAGTGATTAGCCTGGCACAGTTCTGAGCAGTATTAAGGGCGCCCCACACTTGGTGTGAGTGCTGTCCCCCTTAAGGGTGGGTAGGCGGGACAAGAATACGGGATAGGAGGAGAGTTATGGGTTGCTTGTTGCCATTTGCCTCTTGCCTGTCTGTCTTTGCCATGAACTGTTTTTCCTCTGCAGTGTCTTTCTGTAATGACCCCTACCTTGGAGCCAGCCAACTATGAACTGAAACCTCTTTATACTGTGAGCTAAATAAACCTTTCCTCCTTTAACTTTGGGTGTCAGGTATTTTGTTTCATCTATGAGAAAAGTAAGACACCTTACCCTCCAAATAGATACATATTTTTTTATTTTATTTATTTACTTATTTCCCCTCAGGGGGAGTTATCTCCCTGGCCCCAATTAAATATTTTTTTAAAGCCATCCTTCTGAGTTTATTCTTATAGTTACAAAACCAATTTTATCTTTGGTCACTTGCATTTCAGCTAAGGGGAAAAAATGGTGAATTCAATTTGTGATTCAGCAATACTTTTTATGTCTTACAGGTAAAAATACATATGATCATTACCCAGAACCCTAAGAATACAAATATACAGAGTGACTGTATTATAATAATATTACCTTGAGGATTTAATCCTTACTTACAGAACAAAATAATTTTGTTCTGATAGAAAAGACTGATTTAGCAAGGAACATCTTGATGAGAAAGGGTAAAGCTGCTGAGAGTGTTAGCCTACTTTTAACACTGACTTTCCTCTTCTAAGCATCTGTCAAGTGTGGGATGAGAAAAAGGTGCTGGAATCTGGAGAGGCAGACTGGAATAAAAATAATTTGGCTCCAAGAATAAGAGGTAGGGGAGGAGAGATAAAAATGTCGAGAGGAAAAATGCTACTGGAAAATTTATAAAAATAAAAAAAGAAGCTGTTAAAAACATCTCTGCTCTTCTGTTTACAAGCTGGCAAATCATTTCTTCAATTCTTTAATTCTCTCTAATCTTATTTCTCCCTTTCCCTTATTTACACCACCTACAAAACATTTCTGAGATACATCTCAGTTCTACTGCTCCGACCTGCACCACAAGAACCACCACAGTCTAAAACCACTGGTTTCGTATGGTACTAGCATAAACCAGCAACTAGGACTTACTGCTACTTCTCCGACTGTTGTTCTTTGATCAACTGTTTACATCATCCCCATATAATCTTTAAAAATGTAAAAACTGGATGATGGCCTGCTTAATAGTTCCATGGCTTGCTAGTGCACCTTCAAATTAAATTCAAACTCTTGCATTTTGTTAGTATGGACTAATCATTTAAATTACTGAAGAAGTGCTTTTAACAGTGCCCGAAATATAACACATGATCAACAAATGCTAGCATAACAATATACGGCCTCTACCCGCAGCTCATACCTTGCAGCTCACACTTCGAGGGGACATATTCCTTGCCTACCGCTGAGGGTCCTCTCCGTTACCTGCAAACTTGTTTCCACTTTAGGCCTGCTGTTTATCTCAGTAATGCTTTTCTCCCAGACACTTCAAGTGCTTCTGTTTTTCTTCATAGAGCAAGTCTCAACTTAAATGTTATATTGGCAGATGAAGACTTAATTCTCCACTTTTTTTTTTTTTTTTTTTTTTTTTTTTTTTTTTTTTTTTTTTTTTT
>PVKA01003253.1:0-112446 GCA_004027165.1 Ctenomys sociabilis
ATAAGCGCTTCCCTGGCAAGTACAAGAGTCTGAGTTCAATCCCTGGTTCCACAAAAAAAAAAAAAAAACAGGTGGCAACCTAAAGACCTAAAGTGGCTTTGTGTGTGTGTGTGTGTGTGTGTGTGTGTGTGTGTGTGTGTGTGTGTGTGTGTGAACCAGGGATTGAACTCAGACCATTATGCTTGCAGGGAAAGCACTTACTTCACTGAGCCATCTCCCTGGCCCCCTAAACTGGCTTTTGTAAACAAAGACCACAGTCTTCTGAGGAGATCTGTGAGTGCACGCACAAAGTCATGTCCTGTTCTCCTCCCTGGACAGAAGAGTATAAACACCAGGGAGGATGAGGAGGGAAGGAAAAAGAAAGAGCAGGCTTCTAAGCTGAAGAAAACACTGTGATGTTATGTACACAGGTGACAGCATATTACAAGTAATTAAATATTTAATGAAAGGATTAAAAAAGATGAGGGGTTTACATGTAACCTCAGAATAGGAAATTCTTTTTTTTTCTGTGATTCTTAACCCACAAGATGCTGAGGTACAAATGTATTTGATTACTTGACTATTTGTAAGGATTTCTAAAAATATCTGCATGGGCGGCACAGAAGCCATTGACTCCAGCAGGTGTGCCAAGCACACACGTGGTGGTGGGCTCTTCCAGGACCACAAAGACAGATGCATGCTGTATGGAAAAAAAAAAAAAAAACGCTTGCTGTCTCCACCCCAGAGCAAAAACTCACTGTGTGCATGTGTGAGGACAAATGTGCATGAGGGACACACAGTCTTCCATCAGTGAATAATCACAGGGACGAAGAAGACATGAATAAGTTCAGGCTGCTGCTGCACCAAGAGGTGACTGGGGGTGACAAACATAGCCCAATGGCTGCACAGGCCAGGAAAGCACTTGAGACATTTATCTATCCCAAGAGAAGTGCTTCAAGCAGAGGATTCAAGCAGCACAGAATTGCACCCAACTACACAGGAAAAACATCATGGGACAGGTCCATGGCAGCCCGCTAACATGTGTGACTTTCCTACGTACATGATTCAGTTTACAAAAATACAGACAATAAGAATAAGAGAATAGACAAAGGGCAGACACACCCACCCCATGTTCAGGTCAGCAGCCAGGCCCTGGTGGCCTAAGATGGGCTCTGCCAGAGGGTGGGGCATATGCAGACCCACAGGACACATGGGACCTGTAACAGGTGACCAGGCAGAGGAGATGCTCTTCTACACAGCTGTGAGCCATCCTGCACACACCTGGTCCATCAAGAACACATGCGACACACAGACCCGGCCATCTGCCTTGGCCCTGCCACAGCCCAGGCCACCCATGTCTGACGATAGGGCTGCCACCCTGAGCTGTGGTCTTGCAGCCTGGCATGGCATGTCACAGACATCACCCACAGGAACATCTGCTCACCCCACATGGGCACCTGCAGCTGGGCTCTTACAGCTGCCTCCTGGCCCACACAGGCATCCGTCAGGTCAGAGAGACAAAACAGTGCTCAGCCACCAAGAGGATGGGAGTCCCACCCGAAGACAGCACCTGCTTCTTACTCTGTGCTATCATCTGATCTGCCAGGCTTCCTAACCCAGCCTCCTCCTCCTGTGTTCATGTTTCTGCTTCACTTAGAAGCTCTATAATGTTGGCCTTGTAATGATATTTTGGACATGGTCTCAAGAGCACAGGCAACAGAAGCAAAAATAAAAAATGGGATTGCATTAAACTGAAAAGCTTCAGCACAGTGAGAAAAATACTTAGCAGAGTGAAGAGGCCATCTTCCTAAAGGAAGAGAACATTTTCAGACCCAACACCTACAAGGACAGAATCCAAGACACGTGGAACTCAGCTTGACAGCCAGACACAACTGAGTCAGAATGGGCACAGGACTGGATAACACTGCTCTAGAAGGGACAAGTGGCCAGCAGGTCTAAGAAGAATGCTCAGTGTTGCCAACCCAGGGAGGTACAGATTCAAGTGCAGCAGCACTGCCTCACCCGGCAGAGGAGGTGCAGAGAGGTAGTGCCAGGAGGCTGCCAAGAAGGGAACAGCGCTGGCTGTGGGAACCCACAGCCAGAAAGGGGGACTTCCAAAAATCAGCCCAAACTGTTGGGTGACCCAGCATCCCACTTCTGAGTCTGACCAAGGTGAGAGACTGCCACAGAACAGAGGAAAGGCTTCCAGTTCCTTTTCTAATACAGAATTAACTTTTAGAATATATTAAACAACCAAGAAACCTAAGACCAAAAATCAAACAGCCTAATCAATAAGTGAGCAAGGGAACTGAACAGACACTTCTTAAAAGAATAAGTATTTAAAAAATGAATAAAAGAATAAGTATAAATGGCCAACGATACATGAAAGGTGCCCAATATATTTAGCCATTAAGGAAATGGCAGGTCAAAACCACTGAGAAAGGCTGGGGAGATAGCTCAGTATCATAAGCACCTCCCTGGAAAGCATAAGGTCCAGAGTTTGATCCCCGGTACCACAAAACAAACAAACAAAAAACCTGAAACCCCACCTCATGCCAGCCAGAGTAGCTGTTATCAAGAATACAAAACAAGGGCCAGGGAAATGGCTCAGTGGGATAAGCGCTTCCCTGGCAAGCACAGGGGCTTGAGTTCAATCCCCGGTCTCACCAAAAAAAAAAAAAAAAAAAAAAAAAGAATACAAAACAAACCAGAAAAAACAGTGATCATTAACACTGGTGGGGGTGGGACCCTTCCATCTGCCGGTAAGAATGCAGATTAGTACAGCTGCTGTGAAAATTGGATGGAGGATCCTCAAAAATCAAAACCAAGGGCCAGCCAAATAGCTCAGAGGATTAAGGTTACCTGCTTAAGGCAGGCTCAGAGACTGAGGTTCCATCCCCTCAGCTTGCTGTGCCAGCCCGTCCCCAGGGCACACTGTGACACCAATTGAGACCGGCTGCAGTGGCGTGCACCTATAATCCCAGCAGTTGGGAGGCTGAAAACAGGAGGATCACAAGTCTGATCTGTGTAGTGAGACCCCGTAGACCCTGTATTGAATACATTAGAGAGAGAGGGAGGGAGGGGGAGAGAGAGAGAACTACCATGTGTGCTGGCTATGGCAGCCTCAGCGTACACACAGGGCACTGCAGTCAATGCATGACAGGCAACTGCAGACCCTGTTTATGCAGGGCCTTTGTGGCAGCTACAACCTGGACTGGAATGTGGGGCAGTGCTGCCTACACACCACAAAGCATCAGCTGTGCAGAGGAACTGCACTGTGTCATCTGCAGGGAGGTGAAAGAACAGGAGAGCCCCACATTAAGGGAAGTTAAGCCCAGCTAAAAAGCAAATATCTCATGTTCTCTGACACACAGAATCTCAGGAAGAGTGCACAGAAGTGAGAGGAAGGCTACTAGACAAAAGCAAGGGGCAGCGGCAGGGGAGCTGTGAGAGAAGGTGGTGGGACAGTGTGATGAAGATGCACATGCAGGGAAACACCCTGTCGAAACCCATTGTCCTCCAAAATTAAAGGCACGAATAGAACACTTTTTGAAAACAGACATCTTGGGGAAAAAAAAAAAAAAAAAAAAAAAACAAGCCCCAGCCTACCCTGCTCCATGTCAACAGGCTCTTTGGCAAGGCCCAAGTACTGGGCAGAGCATGTCAGAGCCCCGGCGATCTGGCACTGTTCCCAATACCTGGCCTGTCCCTGCTTCCCGTGCTGCTGGAAGCCTCCAGTGGGGCGGGAGCCGTGTGGCCACCGGGCTTCCCTCCCGTGCTCCCTCTGGGTCCTGGGCTCCAGGTATGAGGGTGTCCCCACATGTGAGTCTTCACAGAGCCATGGCCACACCTCTGCTGCTTGGATCATGGCCTCATGGGCGTTTCCCTCATCTCTGAAGGGCTCAGTAGTTCTGGAAGGATCGAAGCTGGGGCAAAGGGGCTGGGTGAACAGCAACTGCCGGGAGAGCTGTATATGAGTCACGATCCGTGTTGCAGTGTGACACTGAAATCCACTGAGGGGTGATCATGTGGAGCTAAGTGATACACCAGTTCCACCTGTGCTTGTGGAGCAGCTCCAGACCTCTCCTGTCATCTACATGAAATCTTCTCCCAGGCCAGCATCTGCCCATCTGTCCTTCCTGTACCTGAGAACCACCAGTTCACTTGGCTTCTGCATTTGACTTGTTGAGACCCACAGAGAAATGAGGCTGTGCAGCCCGCCTCTGGCCCCCAGCACCTCTGGCCTCCGGCACAGTGTTCTCCAGGTTCTTTGGTGCTGTTCAAACAGCAGCACATTTTTCCTTTGGAAGGCTGCATAGCGCCCCCTTGTGCACAGCACCACACACTCCGCTGATGGACACAGGTGCTTCTGCTCCTCAGTTCTGAAAACGGCGCGCTGCAGTGCATGCTCACAGAGTCTGGTACCCCGCTGCAGGCACCATGCAGCACCCGATGCCAAGCACAGAGGCCACTCTGTGAGTCACCGTCAAGCACTCTCAGAGTGTCTGTCCTATCCTGTCCTGATGACTGCCCCCTGAAGCCACCCAGCTCGGCCTGCTGCATGAGGCACTTCCCTACTCTCCCACTGACCACTGCTCACCTCTGTCTACCTCCTCTGAGGCATCTCCTTTGGGGTTTTGATGCTACCTCTTCATGGCCTCTCTGCTCCTCTGCAGTTAGAAGCTCCTTGCCCTGGGCTTCCCATGCTGCAGTATGAGTCTGTCATCTGCACCAGACCTAGGAAAGCCTCTCTGGGGTATGTGCTATGTGCACACCAGTCCCACCCTGAGCCAAACCAGATGTGGTATCTCAGTCAGTCAGTGCCCTGGCAGGCATGGCCACCAGCCCCCAGACACCAGCATCAGCCCAGGACTTCCACAGACACCACTGCATGGTGTCCTTCGCTGCTCCTTCCATTCCATCTCCAGTGTCTTACTCATATTCTCCACTGGGAAGGCACTGGCTCCTGGACTCTCCCTAAGCCTTACTGCTTCAGAAGACACTTGCCCTTTCTGGTTCAGCCTGCTGGGGACCTCCCCGTGTCACTGTTCCCAAGGTGCACTCCAGCCCATGTGCCCCGCACCCAGCTCCCAATCTGTAAATTCCCTTCAGCAGCTTCTAACTCGCTTTTCAGCCAGCTCTTGCTGTGGCTTCTCCCCAAGCCTGTTCAGGCTCTCCAAACTTGCTGGGTCAGTTTCTGTGGTTCCTCATTCTTTGCAGATATTCCAAGCTGATCTGTGTGTTGTCTTCTTTTCTCTTTCAATGTTTTTTTTTTTTAGGGCTGTCGTTCCAGCCTGCTCTAAGAACAGCAAGAAGAGCTGTTTTCCACACATATGGTGCTGTCTCCTATGCGTCTCTGCGGTTGGGTCCCCGAGGCCACATTTCCACTCGTGCCTGGTTATTATCCCTGACCACGTGCTGGCCACAGCATCTGCAAAACTGCTGCAGAAATAATCTGAAGCAGACAAAAATGCAGCATGGCAGTGTCCCCATGAAACAAGCCCTTCCAGAACCTCAGGAGGAAAAAAGGTCCTTGCAGGTACAGCAAAGAAGGGAATTTCAAGGGAGGCCATCCTAGAAGGGTAAAAGCCAGCAAAGTGACTGTGTCCTTGTAAGGAAAATGTAGGGGCTTGGGCGTGGCTCTGCAGGAAAGCCCTTGTTTGGCACATGTGAGGGCCTGGCCAGTCCCTCGTGCCCCCAAAGAACAAAAACAGAGTACTGCTCCACGGAGCCATCCATGGGAAGGCGAGGCAGGGCTGGTGTGGCCCCAGGAGCCATACCCCAGCATGGGTCCTTACTGCTCCTGGGCATGGCAGCCTGACACAGGTCACCAAGAACGGGCAGGCCTGCCAGGCCCGGGGCACTCAGCCACCACTAGGGACAGGGGAGCTGCGCCCTGCCTGAGACCCTGGGTCCCAGCGGGGACACCCCACACACCCATGGAGACACCCACGTGTACATGTGTGCTTATATGTATATGTATGCATGTAGTCACCCATACTGCACACATACATGTGCACAGCCAGACATCCCTACATACCTACACCCTCACAGGCTCATACAGGTCCACACTGAAACATGTACACATGTATGTATGTTCACAAACCCATCTGAAGTATTCATCTACAGACACCCATACACATCCATGTTGTACCCTCACGTCCAGTGCTGGTGTCCAACTAGGCTTCCCATCCCCTGGCTATCTGACTACAAGCCAGTGTCTGCCCTTGCAGACATGTCCCTGTTTTCAGGCATGTCAGTGCCTGGCCTAGGGGGGGCCCATGAGCACCACATATAGGCCACCAAGGGCTAAGTGTGGCCAGCATTACCCACTCAAGGCAGAGGACCAGGCTGACCTTCTACCTGGCCTGAACCCCACCAGCCTGACCCCATGCAGTGACTTGGATGGCTCATCAGTACCCCAGGGCACCCTTGTCAGCCCTCACCCTCCCCACATGGAGGCACAGCTGTGTAGGAGCAGGGAGTAGGGGTGGCAGGAGACACAGTGGGTTCTGGTAGGCAGCCCCTCCATGGCATGGACATAGCACAGTTCTGCACTGGCTTGGGAGCTGGCATGTGGCAGGACACGGGGGCACCTCCCTGGGTCCTGATGGCTGCTGGGAATCAGCCACGCAGGGAGCCCCCCACAGGCGGCAGGTACCAGGCTGCGACTACTTGGGGTGGAGGCCGCCATACACCAGCCAGCCACACACACATCAGGAGGGCAGCAGGATTCTTGTTTGAGAAGCACAGGGTCATTCCTGGGTGGTGGGTGGCAGGGGGCAGTGTGCCCAGAGCCACAAGCCCCTTGCACTGTCAGGGCATAAGCACGAGGGCAAGCCCCTCTCAGCATCCCAAGGATGCATTTCCAGGCACTGAGAAGCCACCATGCACCTGATGGATGCAGCCACGGTCTGGCAGACACCCTATGGCTCTGTGGGCCAGTACCACCTCATGCTATCTTTCTCCCAGGCACCCTTCCTCTGAGACCCAGCCTATGTAGTGATGGCCCTTGGCCTGCCTCTGGGCCCTTCCATCTGACACAGCTGAGCCTGACATCCTCAGACCTCAGGAGCCTCACCACTGGCCAGACCTTCAGCCCACTTCCCCGGCTGCTACAACCTCAGGTATCGCAAAGAAAAATAAATGCAGCTCACAGCTGGCCTTTTCCATTGCCAGCTGAGGCCAGGCCCACTGTGCCAGGCTGCTAGCTAGCATCTGGGTTTCCTCCGGTGGGCAGCCATGTAGAGCCTACGGGGACCGGGGGGGGGGGGGGCTGGACCCATGGGTCACATAGCAGAGACACCCCAACCACCCAGACTGCAGGCTCAGTGAGGCTGACCCCAGAACCTACACCAGGCCAATCCAGTCCAGAATCATGCCTCCTGACTTATCCTTGCAGGACACTTCACAGAGGGTCCTCCCTCAGCAGCCTCAGGCTTTTAGCACCTGGCCTACACAGGAGGCAGCAAGGGGCTATGAGCTCAGAGGAGGCAAGCCTCCTGAGCCATATCCAGCAGATGTGGCCACTGAAGTCAAGGCCACGGCAGGACACATCCCTGACTAGAGATGAAAGCTCCTGGACCCACAAGGCCGAAGCCATACAACCTCAGGCTGATGGGAGCTCTGGGTGAACAGTTCAGGGTAGACCAGGAGTCCTCCTGCTCCTGCAAAGGAAGCTGTCAGAGGCAAAGCCACCTGCCTGGGCTGCCCAGAGAGACCCTGTGGACAGGAGGCCCTGGGGCAGGTGAGGGTCACACAGGTAGCAGAGCACTTACACCTGCCTCTACCATGCATGGTTCCAGCCAGAACACCTGGACTGTCCACAGCCTGCACCTCGGCCCAGTTTTGTCTTTCCCTAGCAAAGGCACCCCTTCCCAGGCCTCTGCAGCCTGTAGACATGAGCAGGGCCCCTCCACCCAACCCAGCACAGCTCATGAGAAGGTCGTGCCAAGGGACACAGGGAGTGCAGGCTCTGGGGCCTGGTAACAGGTGGAACCAGGAGGCCTGGCTACCTGAGCTCACTTCAGAAGCTCCTTACCCTCTCCCCTGGTCCAAGACATCCTTTCTCAAGAGAGAAGCCCACAAAGACCAAACACAGGAAGTGTGGAACAGGCGGCAGACAAGAGGGGCCATGCCTCAGGCCACCCAGGCACTGGCTGGCACCCATGGGGTCCTCCCAGGCAGGCACCCGAACCACACGGCAGGAGGCAAAGTGTAAAGTGTGTGGTGGGGACAGGAGCAAGATTAGGCCAGCTGTCTCCTGTCCAGACAGCCGCCGGCTGTGGGTAGGACATCTGCTCACACAGCTGAATGGGGCCAGGTGGGGCCTGCTTCCCCTTCACCTCAAATCCCACCACATGGCACCAGCACTCCTGTCTCTCTCCTCTGGGGCTTGGACAGCCTGAGGACCCTTCCCTGGGGGTCTGGTCTGGCTTGCACTGGGGCCCAGGGCAGAAATTCAGGGGCAGTGGGGCTGTGGAAAGGCCAGAATCACCCTCCCTCTGCTCCTGCACCTGCCCATGCCTGCCCATGCCCCTCATCCTGCCCCAGCCTATATCCCCTCCTCTGAACCCCTGGAGCTTACCCAGCACCCACTGATGAGCATCTGGTCATCAGGCCAAGAGGCCTCCTGGGCCTGCAGCATCCATCACAGCCCCACTGCCAGGGACCATCCCTTACCATTGCCCATGTACTCACTGAGGCATCAAGCTGGGGTCTATACATGGCACCTGCCCACTGTCAGCCCTAGCCCAGACCTGACTGCCAGTCTTTCCTGGCCCTGATTCCCTGGCTCCTGCCTGTCCAGCACCACTGTGCCACCTCTGGTGGCCTCTGCCAGCCACCATGCAATGTGACAGGTCCTACCTTCAATGCACCCTCTTGCAGGGATTCTGCCCAGCCTTATCTCTCTCAGGACCTAACAAGTGCCCCATCCACATGGCTGTCAGATTGGACAATCTAAAGCTGGACCCCAGCATGCACATACACAGGCAGACGAGGGGCCCTGCCCTGACACCAACACTGGCACAGGACACAGTATCTCTGGGCCCTGGGCAACAAGCTCATCTGTGGTGCCTTGAGCAGCAGGAACAGCCCAACACATGGCCCTCGCACAGGGGGGTGCTCTGTGGCCACATGCACACAGGCCTGGAGTCCAAGAGATGTGCAGGACACTAAAAGAGCTCATGACTCAACAACAAAAACACAACTGGACCAAAAGACAGGCACAGGAGCTGAGCAGATAGTCTCAGAGCAAACATGCACACGGCCAGGGAGCTACAGGAAGAGGCTCCACAACACAAGTCCCCCAGGACATGCATCACACACATGGGACCCCAAGAGGACCTCTTCATCTCTGCACACCCACAGGGGAAGGCAGAATGAGGAGAAGACATGCTTGGTAAGAGTCAGTGCAGGGCCTGTGCCCTACTCATAGGCACAAAAGTGGCACTGCTATTCAGCTCCTCAGGTGGCCACATGTCTGTCCAGGTGGTGACCAGCAACCCTAACTCCAGATGTGAGCCCCAAAGAACTGGAAACTCAGTCTGCAAGGAAAGAAGTGTCCACCAAGGCTCATAACAGTGTTCAAAATAGCCAAACATTAGGGAGATTGACGGCTCAGTTGAATAAACGCTTCCCTAGCAAGTGCAAGTCCCTGAGTTCAATCCCTGGTTCTGCCAAAAAAAAAAAAAAAAAAACCAATCATTGCATTGATCTAGCCGGGCGTGGTGGCGCATGCCTGTAATCCCAGCACTGGGGAGGCTGAGGCAGGAGGATTGTTGTGAGTTCGAGACCAGCCTGAGCTACAAAGTGAGCTTAAGGCCAGCTTGAATTGCATAGTGAGACCCTGTCTCAAAAAGACAAAAAAAAAAAAAAAAAAAAATAGCCGAACAGTGAGAACAACCCAGATACCCTCCACTGCCAATTTTTTTTTTTTTTATGTATTTGGTACAGGGTCTTACTATGCAGCTCAGATGCATAATGATCCTCCTGTTTTCAGCCTTCCCTGAGCTGGGATTACAGATGGGTACCACCAAACCCAGATTTGGTGGCCAGCTCACCCCTGGGGGCGGGGCCAGCACGGCATGGTGCTGGGGATGAAACCCTGGTCCCTGTGCTTGCCTAAGCAGGCACTTAGTCCACTGAGCTGTCTAACTGGCCCTCAAATGTTTTTGTTTGTTTTTTTTAATTGCTAGCTGTTCAGTTATAAAAAGAAGCACAACATAGATTCACACTGCATCCACGATGAACCCCAAGAACAGGCGGCTGGGCCAGAGGAGCCAGACACAAAGGCCACGCAGCGTACAATTCTGTTTACATGACCCATCCCGGAGGAAAATCCATGGAGACAGGAAGCAGATTAGTGGCTGCCAGGGCCTGGAGGGGACTTAGTGCTTAATGGCTATGAGGTTTCTGGGATGAGGAAAATATTCTGGAATGAGACAGTGGTGATGGCTGCACAGCCCCATGAATGCACCAAACCACCGAGCCAGAGACTTGGCCAGCACATGAGTTATGAGCAGTAACTCTGCAGGCCCTAATGCCGCTCGGCTAGGACTGTCCCTGTGGTCCAGAGTGGCCCAAGCTGGCCTTTCTACAGTCCCAGTACCCTGCCTGCACTGACGTCAGGACTGCACTGGGGGACACAGGCCTCTTCTACATAGGCCGCAGCCCACAGGCCCCACAGCAGGCCTCGGCTTCCACCCTCAGTCTTCCCGGAGCGGCCTGCAGATGTTTCCTGAGCAACGAGAATGCACACGCCAAAACCAAAGCACAGTCCCAGGGTTTACGACGGTGCCTTCTGAGACCTTTTAAAGAAAAGGAGCTAGAAGCCCCTGGCTTCTGCTGGGGGCTGGCTGGCAATGCACAGGATTCCAAAGAAAGGGCTGCAAGGTGCCCAGGCCCCACCAAGGGCAGCCCCAGGCATCTGTGCTGTCTCTCCTCAAGGATCCCGGGAGGGGAGCCAAAGTCTGAGGCTAGCCTTACAGCCTCCTTCCGAGGAGGGGCCTGGGTCTGTGCCCCACCCCTCGACCTTGGGCTGGCCCCTTCCCACACCCCTCTGTTCCTCACTTGCCACCAGAGAACCCAATGGCAATGACACCTGCTAAGTGGGCAGGATGCCGAGCCGGCCAAGGGAAGAAAAGAAGCTGCCCCTGCCCCTTGGCTGGCAGCCACCCTGAAGGGGTCTGGCTCTGGGGTGTCCAGAGGCCTCAAGAAGGGCAAGGCAGCTAGAGCAGGCCAGGGTTGGGTTGCACTCGGCAAGGGGGCAGGGAGGGCTCCCGGGGGCCACGTGACCCTCCCCGGGGCCAGCCTCTCCTCTCTGGGTTCCTGGGCTGTAACTGGAGCCGCGTTCCTGCCTGGGAGCCTCCGTGCCAGGCAGGGCTGTGGAGAGAGGGGGAAGGGAGAGGACAGCCCCAGATTCCAGCTCCTCCTCCCTCCCTCTCCGCCTCAGCACGACCTGCACCCACAGGCACTGCCCTGCCTGGGCCCCTCCAGTCTGGACCCAGCCTGGTCATTCAGGATGTGGGGCCATCTTTCTCCCAAGACAACTTGGGCCCCCAGTTCCTTCTCTGGCTACCCCTCTGGAATCAACTCCATGGGCGCCCAAGGTGCCAAGCCTGACCCTCCTGGAAGCTGGCTCCAGAAGGCACCTAGGCTTCCTCCATCCAAACCCTATCTCTGCCTCTCCTCCCCACCACAGCCAGGTGTCCTCAGGGAAGCAGCCCTCAGGGGTCCTTTGAGGCCAAAGAAGTGGACAGAGGGGCTGACTAGGAGCCACAAGCCAGACACCTGCAGAGCCAGCATCTATAGTTCTTCCTGCCAGGAAACCAAGCACAAGCATTGACAACACCCCAGAGGCCTGCAGGATGCAGGTTCAGAGGCTGCTCCAGGAGAGCCCCAGAGTCACCCAAAGCAGTTTAACAGTAGCAGAGATATCAGTGGAAGAGAGGCCCTGATGAGCCCGGGTGTGTCAAGGAGTCAGAGACAGTAAGGCACAGCTGGCTGCTGCGAAGCTGTGACTCATAGAGACCAGCGGCCAGACGGCATCCTCGGCCTCCAGCCCACTCCGTGGGAGGCTGGGGCCATAGCCCCAGACTCTCCCGAACCTGCCAGGAGAGGGACCAGATGGGGACATCAGGGACGGAGACCCTGAGCTGACCCTGGAAGGCAACCCAAGAGAGAGGAACAGACAGAAGAAAGGAGGAGAAAGAAAAACACAAAGGGAAAGTTTCCCATGAAAATATTTTATTTTCTTTGAGAACAGGATACACCTGCAAGGCTGCTTGGCCCAGCGGCCTCTCCCTGCCCCTCCGAGGCCGGATTTCTAGACCGACGGGGCCCTCTGCCGGCCAGGCCTCCGCGCGGCGCCCGGCCAGGGAGGAACAGGTGACCGGCGAGGGCGGCGGCCGGGCGCCAGGGGCGGGCGGGACTGCGGGCCGGGGAGGGAGAGGAAAATAGGGTGCTGTGCAGTGCCACCCCAAGCCCTGCGCCCCGGAAGGGTGGCTGGTCTCGGATATCCCCAACCGGGAAGCGGGGGAGAGAAAGAAGGAGGCCGGGTGGAGACGCGCTCGAGGCCACGCAGAGACGCGGCGCTCAGGGACAGGCGCCCCCCGCCAGTCCCGAGAGTGCTTTCGGCCGGGCCACGGCGGCGTGGGGCGCACAGCGCAGAAAGCGAGCCTCTCCTGCTCGGAGGTCCCCCTGGGGCTCCGCGCAGGAACATCTGGATTTTGTACGTGGTTTTTGTCGTTAAAATAACTTCTGGAGCAAAGGGGGCGGTGGGAGGCTCTAGCCTCTTGGCAGAGCGCGGCGGCCTACGGCAGGGCGGCGACTCTAAATTCGGGGCACGGCGACCGCCCCGTGGGGAGCCGATGCAGCGACGGCGCGCACAGAACCGCCCGGCAGCGCGCCGAAAACCTGCCCGCCCGTCCGTCCGTCCCGGTCCCGGTCCCGCGGCACCTACCCGAAGTAGGCGGCCGAAGGGCGCGGCGCGGCGAGCAGCAGCGTCAGCCCAAGGGCCGCGGCCAGCCAGCGCGCCGGCAGGAACCCATCCAGCATCTTGTCGCACAGCGGCGGCCGACCATCGCGCTCCCGGCTCCGCGCAGGGCTTGCCGCAGCTGCCGCCTTCTTATAGCGCCCTAGCGCTGTCGTGGGGGCGGGGCTTAGAAGGGCGTGGCCGTAGGCCCGGAAGGGGATCGGGGCGGAGCCGGGAAGGGGCGGGGTCGTGCTGCGTCGGGCGGGGCGGGTAGGTGCGGGGCCCTGGGCTCGGGGCGGGGCTACGGATGGAGGGTCCCATACTCCAGATGCTGCGGGGCCGGCTCTGGAGCGTGCGTGCGGCTTGGGAGGGGAGTAGAAGGAGCCACTGGAGGCGCGTGGCGGCGACCGAGGGCCCCGGCTGTGGTGAGAGGACGTGAAGCCAGCGCGAGCGTCCTTAGGGCGGAGTCAGTCGGGGGCTAAGGCAGAGTGGAGGTTCGGGCTGCCTCCTAGCTGGGAAAGCCGGGTGGGGCGGGAGGGCCGGGTAAGGGGGGCGGGGCGGCGGGAGGAGGCCTGGGCGCAAGTCCAGGACGAGGGTGTAGCCCGAGGCTTTGGTGGTCCTCCTGGAGCGGAGGCTCTAGGCTGCTCCCCGAAAAACTTGGAGAAGAGGATGTGGAATTGGGACCTGCTTTGGGCCTGGAGTCGGGGCTACCTGATCCTGGGGGACCCGGCTCTCCAGTCCTTAAATTGAGGAGGCACTGGCTCCCGCTGTCCATCCCCACCCCACCCCCATCGGGGCGCCCTGGATTCTGGGACTGTGGCCCCAGCTCAGCGTCTTCTCCATGCTTCTGGGTTGGGAGGGGTCAGAAAATTCCAGCCTGAGCTGGAGCAGGGGTGCCCTGTGACCCCGCAGGTTCCTGAAGGGCAGCACTGGGGGTCCGGCCTACAAGGGAGGCTGTTCTGTGGCCACCTTGACCCAGCAGGAACTCCGAAAGACCAGCCATAACCCCTACCTGTGCAAGGCACAGCTGAGGAAGTGCAGCAGGGCAGAGGTAGTGTCCATCCTGCACCGGAGGGCCCAGAGCATCCATCTGGGGATCCAGACCTGTGGGTGGGAGCCAGGTATGTGGGCAGTGGGACAGGTGTGTGTTGGGATCCAGGTGTAGGGAGCAGGTCCCCAGGTGGGTGGCCACCTTGGGTACTGGCACAGTGAGTGACCCAGTCACACGTGTATTAGCTCTGAGAACCGTGTATATGATTGTCCAGGCAGTGCAGGGCAATGCTGGGGTTGCACATGCTGGTTTTGAAGAGCCCTGTGCCCCAGACGCCCCCAGGTGGCCTCCAGAGATCTGCCTGCCAGCAACAGCCTCTTTCCAGACTCAAGACCTTTTGTCTCCTATGAGGGCCCAGAGTGCTGCAGGCTCCCACTCCACCAACACACCAGCAAGGGCACCTGGCCTGCTGCACCCCAGACATCACCCAGGTTCACACCAGCCTGGTGAGGTGGCCACAGCTGGGTGCCCTCTTCACGCACTGGCAAAGGATGGACTAGGAGGGGCTCGGAGAGGAAACTCAGTCCTCAGGCATCTGCCCTGCACAGGGAGCAGTGCTTGCTGACACCTGAGCAGCTGCTGGGGGAGCTTCCATCAGTGCCCCAATTAGGCCAGCCTCTCTAGTGCAGGAGACCCTAGAGGGTCCACAGGACCCCACCTCAACCTTTCTGGACTGTGTGAGGGGTACGGGTCCAACACAGTCACCCCTTGTTTCCACTGGGGCATGGCATCCCTCAGACTGGAAGGTCCATCTTCCCTTCTCAGGCACTAAGACCAGATGGCACGGCCCAGTCCCCAGAAACCAGGACTCCAGCTCAGGTCTGAAGAGTAGACCCAGTCCCATGGCCAAACAATCCCTAGAATTCAGCAGGCCCATGGGGGAGGTCAGAACCCAAAGACTGAACAACTTGGTGCCAGGTTTATACTGTCCATCACTTCCCCAGCCTCCCTCAGGCCTTACTAAGGTTGCCATTCTTGAGGGGGCACAAGCTCCCTAAGACCTACAAAGTCACTGTTCTCTGCTGGGCCCAGGGGCTGAGTGCCATCTCAGTTCAGCTCTCTCTGCAGCAAGCCCAGTCCCAGTGTATAATGGGAAGGGACATGCCCATGGGTGTATAGATCCCTTGGGTGTGAGGTTGGTACCCAGGAAGAGACTGTGGGCAAGAGTTAGTACCCAGAGGCCTGAGCCCAGCATGGATCCCACCTAGAGCAGGGAAAGTGTGATAGCAGCCCCATGCTTCCCATATCGTGTCCAGGAACCTAGCCTCAAGGAGCCCTATCCTGTGACCAGTATCCCTAGTATACCCCACCAAACATTGCCCCAGGCCTGGTCTGCATCCTGAGCCATATGGGTGTGAAATATGGGGGCTCTGAGCTCCTCAGACCTCAACTCTGGGACTCACCCTTTTAAAAACCAGGCTCCAGTCAGGCAGAAGGAACCCACACAGCTAGAGTTACCACTTAGGACCTGGAGAGAGCCTATCAGGGCTTGCCAGGACCCTGTACCCCAAGGCACCCCCATAGCCCCCCAGCTGTGCCTGAGCCCCACTGAGCAGGGCAGCTGGAGGAGAGCACTGGGGATTCTTTCCCTCCGTGCCCTCCTTCCCAGCCAGGGATGACCCCACACACACACCGCCCTGGACCCTCTGCAGGGAGAGAAGAGAATGAAGGGATAAATGAGAGAGACAGAGGAAAGAACAAAAGCTCTCTGGGCTGGGGTGAGGTAGTCACATGCCACCCAGCTGACACCCATTCAGGTCTCGACTGACATGCCACCCAACTGCATGGCTCCTGCTGAGCTGGGGGCTTGGAGCTTGGACTGGGACCTCAGTCACATGCCTCTCAGCTGACACCCACTCAGTTTCTCCATAGTGTGCATGAGGCTGGGTTAGGAGGCTGCCTGGGGAGGTGGTTCACTTCCCCTACAGGGAAGACAGTAACCACCCACAAGTTGTCTGAAACAACAGGATACAGAGCCCAGGAAAATGATCCTAGCCATACCAGCAGCCATGGCTGAATTTGCTTACAAGATGTGACAGGGGACTGAGTGTGTGGGACAGGGACAGATGGGAAGACCCCAGGGATCACAGGGCCTGTATGGTCAAGGCTGCCCCCTGCAGGCCACTGAGAAAAGAGGCCTGTGTGGTACTTGGCATCCTAGCCAGGAGCTTGTCTAAGGGACAGCATTGTCTGGCTGCGGCCAGATCGGGACCCACCTGAGAGATACACGAGGAGCGTGTCCTTCATGATGGGAGAAGCATCACTGACACCTCAGCTGAATGTGGCCATTGAAAAACCATTGAAAGAGAATGAGGCGGAGGTTGCAGCAGGGAAAGCCAAGTTATACCCTTCACCTTTGACATAAGCAACATATTAAAGCAACTGTAAAACAATTAACACATGAAACTTGTTAGCTGACTGAAGGGTGAAAAGCCCTTATAAATATAAGAACAGTTTCAAGTGGTACAAATTTCCTTAGCCATCTGGCAGTGAACTTCAAATGTTGTAATTGTCAAAACTTTGACCCAGTCTCTCAACATTTATGCTAGAAAAGTAACAGAGATACACAAATATGATGGGCCAGGGGCGATCAAAGCCATATTTACCACAGTGAAAAGTTACAAGCATTATAAATGTCCCCAGGAGGACATCTGCTTTTAAGTGCAATTTCCAAGAAAAGTCAGGAAGAAACATCTGGTTAAAGATGGCTGAAGAATCCATACATTGCTTTCTTGGGTGTTTGTTTGTTTGTGGAACCAGGGATTGATCTCGGGCCCTTGCACTTGCCAGGGAAGCGCTTATTTCACTGAGCCGTCTCCCCAGCCCTCTTGGTTTTAATAAGATCTCACAGAAATGATCAGAAGTGAAGAAAGAAAAGAAAAAAATAGAGAAAAGCAAGAATGGGAGGAGAAGGAAAGTAAGAAAGAGGGAGGCCATGAGGCCAAGGAGCCAGGAGAAAGAGGAGAAATGGCAAGCACTTCTGAAGAGGAGAAAGCAGAGGACATGGACAATTTATCTGGTGAGCAGCACCCTCTGCAACAGGCAAGTCTGAGAATGTGCCCTGTACAGCTAGAGCCAAGGAGGCCAGGGCCCCTGGGAACGGAGATCACCATTCTGGTGTCTGTCCTGCACCCAGGCCTTGGCGAGGGCCTAATTCAATAGGACCGAATCCTCACACGAAGCCTGCAGGTGGGAGGAGGCAGGGACCCTCTTGGAGAGGTCCAAGCCCAAGCTCCAAGGCCCCAGCTCAGCAGGAGCCATGCAGTTGGGTAGAGGAATGACCACCATGGTCACATGAGCTGCTGAGAGGGCAGGAGGAAAGGCTGCCAGCCCAGGTACAGGCAGGAACCATTAACTGACCCCACTGGGACCATTAGGCCCTTGGGAGAGCAACAGAATGAAGGTGTCTGTTCAGGCCCTGGAGCACACCCAAGGAAGAATGACAAAACCTAGCAACACAAAGCACCACATAGCATCCACCTCCAAGGGGTCCACTGTGCCAGAGCTCATGTGACACAGGCAGTAGCAGTGTTCTTGGTGTGACTCTGGGGGAAGAATTGAGAGCCAGGAAGGAAAAGCTATATTCTGAGGACCAAAGAGAGCTCTAGGAAGCATAAAACTGGGACATGAAAGGAAACATTGCAGAGAAACAAAGGCAACATGGAAAAAGGACAGAGCTGTCCAAAAGGTCACCCCCATTTGGGGTGGGGAGACTGACTGAGAGCACAGGGTACAGCAGGGAAGGCTACAGCTCTAGTTCACAAGCCCCCAGGCCCTGCTGCAGATTGGAGCCTGCAGGGAGCTCTATGGAGCCTCACACGGCTGAGTAGGTAGAGCAGATGCCAGCATGAGGGCCAGTCTATCAGACTGAGCCACTGTGGGATTGGAGGTCATGAGAGAATGTCCCTGGGGCGTTTGAGACCGTGGGGTCGGACAGAAAGCACCAGTCCCAGCGCCTTGCTGTGGAGGATTTCTTTTGACTCATTTTTCTCTTTTCTTTTTGTTCACTTATTTGTATTTTCTCTTAGATCTAATTTTGCTTATTTTTATTCAGTAGAATTTTATCTCTCACTTACTTTTCCTTTTTAAATCTGGCTTACTAGGACTGGACAAATAGCTCAACAGATTAAAGCACCTGCTTAGGCAGACAGAAGCAGGGGCTGGGAGTTCAATCTCCTGGCCTGCTGTACTGCCCTGCTCCCGGGGCATGCTGAGATAGTGATTGAGACAGGGCAGGTGGCGCACACCTGTAATCCTAGCACTTGGGAGGCTGTAAACAGGAGGATCACTAGGAGTCCAATCTACACAGTGAGACCCTGTAGACCTTGTCCTAAATACAAATTAAAAAAAAAAATCTGGCTTATTCTTCCATTATCCTGCTCTATCTACTTTTATCACTATTATTGTTACTTTTAACATTTGTTTATTTTTAACCTTAGTTTATTTTTGCCTTCTCTGTTGTTAATGGTAGTATAGTTGTTGCTTTTAACTGACTTTTACTGTGTATTGGTATCTACTTCATCTTTGACTTTTTACACCATCTGTCCTGTAGTCTGCCTCCTTCCCTAGAGGATTGTAGAGGAGGGCTGAGTGTTGAAAAGACCCTCACTAAACAGGTGAGCTACCCACCCTCTCATGCCTGAGAACACAGGGAAGAGGAGCACAGATGGCGACACAAGTTTTTAAAGGTCTGCAGCTTGCCTGTGGCTGAAGGCAAAGATACCATTCAACCCAGCTGTTCCCCTTCTGAGTATTTTCCAGAAGAACTGAAAACCACACCACAGCAATTTATGTGCACCCCTGCTTATTGCAGCACGACTTGTCATAGCTAAATCTTGGAAACAACCAAATGCCCATCAGCTGAGGAATGGACAAAAAAGATGTGGTGTTTTTATATAGTGGACTATTACTCAGCTATAAAGAAAGATAAACTCAAGGTTTTTATGGGTAAATGGATGCAACTAGAGACTATATTCCTCAATGAAATGAACCAGACCCGCATGTGTAAATTTATATTGTTTCCCTAGTGGAAGAATCTGAAAGAGTAAAAAATCTGAAAGGTACAGTAGATATTATGAAAGGGCAAGAACTACTCAAAAGGAGAGCATAACTGAGATGAGGGAATAGGGAAAGAGGGAAAAATATATATGATAGCTAAGATAATTATACTACTAATTTTATTCTTTTTTGAAAGACAGTTAATATTTATTTATTGACAATTTTACTTATATTTGATAATCTGAACAGCTACTTTGAAGGTAATATGTAATATAACAGTCATTGTTCTGTATCATTTTTAATGTTTAAAATTTATTTTCTTTAAAATAACAATTGCTTGTGGAAAAAGAAAAAAGATACCAAGGGCTGGCCAGATAGCTAAGCAGACTAAAGTGTTTGCTTGGGCAGAGTGCAGACACTAGGTTTGATCCCCTTCGTGCTGTGTGGGCTCCACCCTCAGGGCACATTGAGCTGAGATTGAGACTGGGCGTGTGACACACACCTGTAATCCTAGTGCTTAGGAGGCTGAAAACAGGAGAATCACTACTAGTCCGATCTGTGTAGTGAGACCCTATAGACCCTGTACTAAATACATAAAAAAGAAAAAAATAGATAACAAACTGGATGAAAGGCTAGACAGCCAGGGATATAGCTTAGCAGCATAAGCACTTGCCTGTCAAGCACAAGGTCCCAAGTTTGGTCCCCAATAACAAAGAAGAGCTAGACAAGGACTTCAGAAGCGTAGTTTTCAGAATGGTCAAGAGGAACACAAATGAGTAGGTGAATCAGTTTGACTAGACAGCACAGCACATGAGGGAGCAATTGAGCCAAAAGGTAGAGATTCCAAGGAGAGCCAAGCAGACATTCTAGAAATTAAAGCTCAGTAAATTAATTAAAAACTTGATTTAAAGTTCTGTTTTTTAAATAAAAAACAGAAGACAAGCATGGTGACACATACCTGTAATCCCAGCACTTGGGAGGCTGAGACAGGAGGATCATCATGAGTTTAAGGCCATCCTGGGCTACATAGTGAGTTCTTGTCTAGGAAGAAAGGATTACAAACAAGGAGAGAAAAGGATATTGAAAGTTGCCACAAGGCAACTCCAAGTCACTTGTGGAGCAAATCTATGCAAATCCCATAAGGTCTGGAAGCATGACCTACTGGTAAAGAAAATAACTGACTGTTGAGTGCTCTGCTCTGCCACCCTATCCTCAGGAACCACAAAAGAAACAGTGTTTCCAAGGTGAGCTTTGCCTGCACTGCAGGAGACACACCAGAGCCTGCACCCAGAGGAGCAGGTAAGCCAAGAGTGGAAGAGCTGGGGATTAGCACTTAACTTCCTAAAACAATTCTGCATGTAATGGTCTTAATTCTCCAACAAAAGACATAGGCTGGCAGATTCAACCAAGAAGAACCTTTGCCACCTTCAGGAAAGACTCATGAGCCAAGACACAAACAGAATGAGAAGTGGAGATGATTCACCGTGGAGATGAGACCCACTGTCTCCTAGGAGCAGCTATTAGTGAGACAGCAACTGGTGTAAGCAGACTGAAGACCGCTGCTGCTGAATTGACTGCAGCAACCTAAGTGGCTCCAGACTCAAGGCCATGGCTACTGAAACCCCAGTGGTAGGTCCTCTGTTGTTGTCTGCAGAAGCCCCAAATCCTCTCCAAACACTGGTGCCAAATCGCATGGGATTCTGAGCAGTCACAACAGTCTTCAAAAAAGAAGACAGTGGGGCTGGGGAAATAGCTTGGTGGTCTAAGCACGTGAGTGGCAAGCACAAGAACCCGTGTTTGATCCCTGGTACTGCATACTGTTCCATCCCTGGAACCCCAGACACATCATGCCCCCTGAAACCAGATGTGGTGCATGCCTATAATCCCAGTAGTAGGGAGGCTAAGAGGATCACTATGAACTATATAGCAAGACCCTGTGTTACATAAATAAGGAAGGAGGAGGAGGAAGAGAAGGGGATGGGCCAGGGAAATAGCTCAGTAGCACAAATGTCTACCTGGCAAGTGCAAGGTCATGAGTTCAATTCCCGCTACAAAAGAAGAGTCAGAGGACCCACACTTACAGATCTCAAAAGTTACTTCAAAGCTACAATCATAAAAACAGTGTGGTCATACAGACAGAGGATGAGTAGAGAGCCCAGACCGGAGTGCACACTTGTGTCTGTGAATGTGGTCTGACACACTGGGCAGCCTACACAGCAGGAATCCATACCCCCACATTGCAGAAGCTGGGAGTCCGTGGTTTTGGTGAGTGGAACAGGTAGGTGTCTGCTTGCCCCCACAGGGCCTTCTCCATGCACACACACAGGAAGAGAGCCCTCCAGTCCCTCTCCTGAAAACAGTCCTGTCTTAATTGTTCTCTGTCTTATGACTTCATCTAGCCATAACTACATCCTTTTAGCCTCGTCTCCTAATACAGAGACCCTGGGAGTGAGGCCTGCAGTGAACTAGAGTGGAATGGAGCTCAGTGTAGCAGCAGGCAATGCACTGTCAACAAGGTGCAGAGACCACTGCATGGGGAAAGATAGCATTTCCATAAATGGCACTGAGAAAACTGAATGTCTATGCAACAACAGATGATGCCACATCCAACAGCATGCAAAACATGGCCTCCAGGGTTACTTTGCTAGCTCCCATGGTATAGCAGAACACTTGGTTTTGTTTACATTTATTTATTTATTTATTTATTTATTTATTTATTTATTTATTTATTTTTGAGACAGGGTCTTACTTTCCAGTTCAGACTGGCCTTGAATTCACTTCACAGCCCAGACTGGCCTCAAACTCACAGGTTTCTCTTGCCTCAGCCTCCCAAGTGCTGGGATTACAGGTGTGTACCACCACACCTGGCTCAGCCTAAGACTTTTAATCTCATGATTGTGGGCTCAACCCCCATGTTGGGTGGCTTATCTTTAGCCTTAAAATGTGGATTCCTATAATAACAGCATTCAAGAGTTCAAAGTCAACCTGAAATATATAGGGTGACCCTTCCTCAAAAAACAAAAAAATACCCCAAACTAAAAGATCAACACACAGGTACACACAAAAACACTGCAGTTCAAACTACAGAGTGAGATCATTTGTCAAGAAAACAAAGGCTAGCCAAATAGCTCAGCAGACTAAAGCACCCACTTAGGCAGAGCCCAATGGCCAAGGTTTGATCTCTGGTGTGCTATGCCAGCCCTGCCCCCAGAATGCCCTGAGATGGCAATTGAGACTGGGCATGGTGGTGCGTGCCTATAATTCCAGCCCTCCGGAGGCTGAAAAGAGGTAAATCACACTATGAGTCTTATCTCTGTAGTGAGACCCTGAAGGCCCTGTACCCTATAGACTCGGTACTAAATACATTTAAAAAAGAAAACAAAAGAAGCTCTATGTAGGCACACACCTGTAATCCTAGCACTTGTGAAGCTGAGGCACGAAGATCACTGAGTTCAGTGTTATCCTAGACTACATAGTGAGTTCAAGACCAGTCCAAACTACATAGTGAGACCCTTGTCTCAGATAAATAAAACAAAAATGTATTTCGAGATGGATTAAGAATACAAACTTCAGAGAGAGAACTGTACAACTCTTAGAAGACACAGGGAAATCTTTATGACATTGGATTTGGCAAGATTTTCTTGGCTCTGACACCAAAACTACAGGCAACAAAAGAAAAAAAGGGAACAATAAATGGAAATGCTTCCAAGTGGTTTATCTGATAAGAGATTAATATGCAGAGTGCACAACAAACTCCTACCATTTAGCAAGAAAATCAACCAAAAAATAAATACCACTTCATTTGAAAATTAGAATCAGGCATTGTGGGGCATGCCTGTAATCCCAGCACTCAGGCTGAGTCAGGAGGATCATTGTGAATTCAAGACCGGGGCTACAGAGTGAGCTCAAGGCCAGCTTGAACTGCATAGTGAGACCCTGTTTTAAAAAGATACATAAATAGATGAATAAATATTCTAAGAAGCACATATATACCTTCGAACAGACTGATGCTGCCTGTGCTACCAGGAGTTGCTCTTCCCGCCCGTACCCTGGCCATAATTTTCAGGTAATTAAAGGCCCACCATAGTAAACATGCACTACCCTTCCACCATTGTCTTTGGCATAGATGTAACTGGTAAACTCTGAGGTTCTGGCTGGGTGGCTGTCTGTGGCCTGTTCCCTGTGAGCAATTGGTCATCTAGATCCCATTGCATCACCAGTTGTCTTTTTGTTTTGTTTTGTTTTCTGTCTTTGAAATGGGGTCTTGTTCTGCAGTTCAGACAGTCTTGAACTCACTTTGTAGCTGACCTTGAACTCATAACAGTTCTCCTGCCACAGCCATCTGAGCGCTGGGATTACAAGCATGTGCCACCACACCCAGCTTTGCATCACTTTTTTTTTTTTTGTTTGTTTGTTTCTTGCTCTTTTTGCTGTGCACCATAACACTGCAGAACACTGGGGATCCCAATAGAGACTTCCCATCCAAGTCTCCTCTCAGGATCTCCACCCTCTCCACACAGCTTCACAGAAGCTGAGCTTTCCTAGTAGACAGTCATCTAAAAGGATAAGATATTAGTTACGGTAACTGGAGGAACACCTGTCAGGCACAGTGGAAGAATCCAGCATGGCCATCTGCATGCTGGAACCCCTGGCAAGTGGAAGGCCTATGTAGAGTACAGTATGGTCAGGGTGGGAGCTGCAGTCCATAATGGGGCCTGGAGGGAACCGGAGACCAGTGTCCAATGGGGAACAAAAAGGGCAGGCTTTCTTTTTACTCCACCCAAGGCTGCAAGGCTATTGCTTGGTGCCACCCAGCTCAGGTGACTTTTTCCCTCTGCAGCTTGTGACCTACATATTAGCCATCCACAGAAACACTAGAGCTTACTAATCTGCTACATGGTCGTTACTCGAGTCAAGGTAATGATCACAATTAGGACCATGGGGGAGCTGGAGTGGAGATGGACCAGGAAGGCTGGAAGCATCCAACACACACACTGCTTGTCTTCTTAAGCTAGGGCCAGAATAGCTGTGGGAGGGGAAAGCCCAGAGTGGGTACTGTGGTCTGGGGGTTGTTTGTGTGTTGGGATCTTGGTGCTCAGCATAGGGACCTTAGAGAGGGGGTTTGTGGGTGTAGGTTGGGTCAGTAGGGTGCTGCCCTCAAAAGGAAGGTGCCTCTGGGCCCTGCCTGCCTTCTCCCAAGAAGGGTGTTTTAAAACCTGAGGCTATGGAAGTAGCTCAGGCCCTCAGTTCTATCCCCAGCACCACAGAAGATAATACAGTCCTGAGCCCCCCCTCCCTAGGGTCTCTGGCTTCCTGCTATGGGCCTCCTGGTGTCAAGACTCAACCTCTAGAACAGCGACCACATCAGCCACTCCCCTCCCCACCATGGATGGGCAAATGTTGGGACAGATCCACATACAGGGACTGGGGGGGGGAGCCTCCCCATAGTTCTCTGTTCCCATCAAAGCACCTGAGCCTACGGGTGACAGGGAAGTGGAGTCACAAAGCTCAGCGCACACCCTAGAGATGAAGGTGGAGCGCCTCCTAGTGGCCAAGCTCTGCAAAATGAACTAATGAGCACTGCCCATGGTTGTGCTGCTACCAGCGCAGGCCTGCTTAGCCTCCAGCAGAAACTTACTAGAATGAACTAAAATTCAGCACTGAGCTCCTCACTCACATTGGCCACTTGTGGAGTGTACTGTCGGTGTATGTGCCTTGGGTAGCTATTGTGGGCAGCACAGAGACCAAATGCCCCTGTTCTACATGAAGGGCTTGGGATGGTTGATACATTACCTCAACCTGAGAAGCTTAACTAAGTGACTGAGCAGGGTGCCAGGGTCTTCACTTTGTAAATATCCTGAACCTATGCAAGAGGAGGGCACCAAGATGGTATGAGTGCTGTACCTGCCCTAAGGTGGAGAGGCTGCATATAATATAAGGGAGGAAAAGAGGCTTGCTTTCCCACTTTGTGCTCTTGCTGATTTTGCTGTCTTCTGCGACCTTGAACTGTTGCTTCTGTGCTATGCCACTCTGCTTTGGGGCCAGCAAATTATGGACTACAACCTCACTGGAGAAAAAAAAAACAACTTTTCTTTCCTTAACTCTGGGTGTAAAATATTTTGTCTGAGCAGTGAGAAAAAAGTAGGACAGAATTTGGTACCAGAGAAGTGGGGGTTGTTGCTGTGACTATACCTGGCCATGTGGTTCCAGAGCTTTTCAGAATGGCTTGTGGAAAGGTTTTAGAAAGGTTTGGAGATGTCACCTGGAGGAGTAGAGCTAGAATGCCTTATGATATTCTGTATTCTGGTCAGGTTCTGGGAGGTTCTGGTCAGCACTCAGAAGACCGGAAGGCTGATAGAAATCCTGCTTGTGAAGGCCAGGCTCAGGAGATTTCTCTTAGGAAGAAGGGCTATGGCTGTTGGTGTCCAGACAACATGTGTAATGACTTGGCAGAAAATGTGTCTTTTGATTGTGTCCAGAAGCCAAGAAAGTCACATGAGTGAAATCATTGAAGCCCTGTGGAGCTCAAAACTTACCACAGATTGCCTCGGCTCTTTTTTCTGCTAGATTGTGGACTTGCTTTGGTCCCATTCCTTTGTATGCCCCTGTTTATAACTTTTGAAATGAAAATATTTGTACTGTGCCATTGAATGTTGAAAACATTTAACTTAGCTTGCAGCTAAGAGTTTGCCTTACATCTCAGAGGAGAGTTGGGACTTGGACTTTTCACCAATGCTGAAACTGTTAGGAGTTTGACAGCTCTTTTAAATAGACTGAATACCTTCCCCCCGCCCCCCCCCTTTTTTTTCTATCTTGCACTCTATTCACCGGGGTAGCACCAATTCCATGTGCACATTCTGGCCATTCCTTCTCAAAAGCATGGCATCAAGAAGGAATTTTGTAGAGCTGTTCAGAACTTTGGATCATCATGTGACAATCTAAATTAATGCCCAGTCTTTTCTATGCATCAAAGAAAGGCATGACGTCACACAGGAGTGCCCTTGTCTCCTTCCTGGGCCACCACTTCAGAACCTACAGTTTATTTGTGAAACAAATTAAAGGAGTCAGTTCTGGGGAATATCAGGAGGTTCCTCTTTATCTGAGTCAAACTCAACATTTTCATCTTTTATCCATCAACCTTCCCCATCTGGGATCCATCCAGAGCTTCAAAGGGTGAGGTAATGGTCCAGGGCTCATCTGGGTGCAGGGTCTGAGGCAGTTGCTGATTCCTTAGGCTGTGGGCCAGGCCTAGCTCAGGTTCTCTACTGATCTCCTCACTCTGGAGCTCAATCTCTTGGGCTGGCAAAGAGGAACCAGGGGCTTCTGGTCTGTGCTTCTGACGACAGCAACTGTTATAGTGGGGAGCTCTGTGTACTGTACTCTGGGTGATAAGTCGAGTCTGGGTTAGCAGAGGAGCCTCAGATTTGGTCTCTTCCCTTTTCAGTTCATTCTGTGGTCTTGGATTTTGCCCCATTTCCTTTTCTGGCTGCTTCTTACCATAGAAAAGCTGCAGGCTAGATAAATGCTTCTTGCCTCCATGGTGGGCAGTCAGCGTAGCCAGTGTGTCTAGTATGGGTCGATGAGGACAGATGGCACAAGCAAAGCATCCATCCTGTAGCATCAGCGCTTCATCTTTGGGATATAACTGGCCAGCAAGTCCCCAACTCTTCGTTTTTTGAGCACATTGAGCTGAGTCCAGTCATCTCCTTCCCTCTTGAAAGACATCACGACTTTGAATCCCAGAAATGATACATTCTCTCTGGCTGACTTCCCAACTCCCTCGGGCCACCCTAGGAATGGTACCTCTCCTTTTCTTCTTCTGAATACCTTTTTCCTAAAGGGATATTCATTAGGTTTTAGGAGCTGAGGGGTGGAACATTATGGTTCTAATATAATATAATGTTGATGTACTTAATACTGGCTGTTAAGGATTATTAAACTTGTATTAAAATATTTGAATTGTAAAGTGATAAGAATAAGCATGTCTTTATATCTGGAGACTGACTTAAATGTGTCTTTTGTCACGTTAACATGGGGTGGATTGTAATGATTGATACAGCTTGTCTGAGGCAAGTCACATGAATAAGCTGCCTTAGTCTCAAGAACACAGCACCTGGCGCAAGTCACATGGATAAGCAATTAGGTGAAGAGGTTTCAAGTGATACTCGACCTTTCCAGTGGGTCAAGAAATTCACTGCAGCTGTTGGAGCTCTCATTCTTCCACCTCTTCCTCCTTCCTTCATACCTTCCTTCACATCAGGAGAGAGGGTTCCATATGGCCTCAGTTTTCTCCATTCTGACTCACCATCCTCACCCTGGGAACACTAAGAGCTGCATGGGACTCAGCATTTGGTACCTAAGCAGGGACCCAGAGATTAAGGAAATGCATCAGAAAACAGCATTTCAAAAGTTGTGCACCTGTTGAGACAACTATGGAGGATTCTGCTTGGAGCACTATTTTAAAACCAAGACCCAATAAGGCAACAGCCCCACTGGTAGACGTTGAACCCTCTAGCTTGGCTCAGTCAGATAAGAAAGAAACAGTGGGTTGGGGGAGACCTTTCCCACTAGAGTATTTCACAGTGGCTTCAGTTCCACAGCTTCCCAAGGTAAAGCCAATAACATTAACTGTGTCACAAGCAGCAGCTTCCACCTGTTCAGCTCAAAGAAACTTAATCATGTCACAGGTTGAAACATATGCCTCTCAGGACATAGAATCATCCTCTTGCTCCCTTGCAACTGATATTAAAAGAAGCCAGATAGGTGGGGAAGTCCACAGAGGGATTTCAGCATATTTACCTTGTTATTGAACCCCAAATCCCTAATAATACAAGTCACACATCTTCATGAAGACACACTGAAAGAATTAAAACAAGGGGGCCGGGGAGATGGCTCCGTGGAATAAGCACTTCCCTGGCAAGCGCAAGGACCTGAGTTCAATCCGCAGTTCTGCCAAAAAAAGATTTTTTTTTTTATGTCTTTTTGAGACAGGGTCTCACTATGCAATTCAGGATGGCCTTAAGCTCACTTTGTAGCTCAAGCTGGTCTTGAATTCAAAACAATCCTCCTGCCTCAGCCTCCCAAGTGCTGGGATTACAGGCCTGCGCCACCACGCCTGGCCAAAAAAAGATTAAAACAAGCTACTATTAACTATGTTGTCATGGCCCCTTTTACCTAGAGCTTATAAGACAAGTTATTACCCCAAATGGTTGGAAAGGACAATTAAAACATGTTTAAATCTGGAAGTGTATTTATTGTGGAAGAAAATTTTTTTAATTGTGCGTGGATCAGGCCATTCACAATGATGCTCACAACAGCCATCACAAGATATACTAATTGGAGAAGGTGCCTTCATTGCCAAAAATAATCAACTAACTTAAATTGCAAATATATGAATGAGTTAAAGTAGGTCCCATAAGAGCCTGAAAGGAACTTCCTTCAAAGGGTGAACTGTCCCTTAATCTGACCTCTATCCATAACAGTCCTGATGAACCTTTTCAAGATTTTATAGCATGGGGCCGAGGAGATTTCTCAGTGGAATAAGTGCTTCCCTAGCAAGCGCAGGGGCCTGAGTTCAATCCCCAGTTCCACAAAAAAAAAAAAAAAAAAAAACAGATTTTATGGCATACCGGCTGCAGGCTAGTGAGAGGATTGTCAACAATTCAGAGGCTAACAAGTTAATAGTTTAACAGTTGACCTTTGAATATGCAAATAAGTGGTGTAAAGAGGTGTCATGAGCCCATAAAAATGGGCTGTGCTGTCTGAGATGCTTTGGATTTGTGCAGACACCGGCCCCACACACAAGGGCTACCTATCACTCAGGCTATTCATCCACAGCCTAGAGAAAAAGGAGGCAACAAGGCTTTTGTTTCAACCGTGGAGACAAGGGACATTTTGGCTGAAATTGCTCTTCTGCATGGGTTGTGGCAACACAGCCATTATTTGTCCCTTCAGGAAAACCTCCTAGAAGAAGAGGAAAGGAAACCATGGCTGCTATGGTTGTTGTTTGCCATGGTCTAGGGAGAAAGAATTGATATACGGGACAATAACTGCTCTCTGCCTCCCAGATCCCAGAACTCACACAGTGCTATAGAGAAGAGGTTGTTCACAGTATAAAGAGGTAGCCAGCAATGAAAACCTGCCTGTTGCAATGGAAAACCCTCTTAAGAAGTGTATCTTGTGTGGGAAATGTGGATTATAAGAATGTACAGCTTTTGTCCCAGTTTATTTCTCCATATACTGGCTGCATTCATGGGAGACATAACAGGTCTTTGTGGGAAGAAACAGAAATTTCAAAAGCTATTAAGAGAGCTCAAATAATGGGGTTTATGCCACTTATGTACAAGCATCCTGTGTATCTCAGAGACCCTAAAGTTTGCAATATCAAATATTTGGGAGTAA
Organism: Ctenomys sociabilis; assembly: GCA_004027165.1. Lineage (NCBI taxonomy): Eukaryota > Metazoa > Chordata > Mammalia > Rodentia > Ctenomyidae > Ctenomys > Ctenomys sociabilis. Next base: position 29,406 of record PVKA01003253.1, read on the forward strand.
ATTTCATAAAATTATTACCAGTAAACTCACTTCATAGTGCCATTATTGAATCATACTAACCTTTGGTAGAAAAGTGGAGATTGAAGCTTCCCACACACACCACTGAATGTTCACTGAGTAGATTGTGTACTTGAAATGCTGATAATTATTACATTGAATATACCTTGAATAAAAGTGGCTCTGTATGATTGTCACCTAAAAAAAGAAAAAAGAAAACCTCCTAGCATCTGTACAAGGTGTAGGTAAGTGTATCACTGGACAAATGAGTATAGATCCAAAATGGATGTAGAAGGTTGACCTATTCAGAGGAACTTCCAGTGAGGCCGGCTCCAGCCCCACCAATCAGTGAGGGCACTTATCCTTGATCCTCACCAGCCCTAACCTCCACCACCAAGCACATTTCTGGCTTCTGGCTAGCAACAGAAGACAGCAAAGCTTTGGACCTCAGTCCCTCCTCCAGACTCATACTAATTCCTGAAATGAGACCCCAGTCTATTCCTACTGCAGTCTTCAGATCTCTGCCCCTAGGCTCCTGCTAGGCTACAGCAGGCTCACTTTAAAAGGTCTCCAGGTTTTGCCTGGTATCATCAATGCTGAACATAGAGGAGAAATAAAAGTTACATAAATCCAGTGTACTATTCAACACACTGTTCAAATCATCCCAGACTCTCATAGTGCTCAATTAATCATTCTTCCTTTGACTCATATAGGAAAATTTATAAATAAAGAGGATCCAAACGTTTCAGATGTTTTGTGTTCAACAGATTAAAATAGGATCATCCTGAGTTGGAATTGATTATTGAAGGAAAAACACTCAAAAGGCTTATTTTTATTTATTTATTTATTTGTTTGTTTGTTTGTTTATTTTGAGACAGGTCTCATTATGCAGTTCAGGCTGGCCTTAAGCTCACTTTGTAGCTCAGGCTGGTCTTGAACTCAGAACAATCCTCCTGCCTCAGCCTCCTGAGTGCTGGGATTACAGGCATGTGCCACCACGCCTAGCAGGCTTTATTTTTTAAAAAACAATGAACATTTTTAAAAAATATTTATTTTTCTGGTACAAGGTCTCACTACGCAGCACAGACTCACAACAATCCTCTTATCTCAGCTGGAATTACAGGTTTGTACCACACACCCAATTACGTGTGTACCATACATCCCAGTGCTGGAATTACAGGTGTGTACCACACACCCTATTTTAGGGCCAGCACAGTGTACCTGGGCTTCTAGGGCCAGCACTGCATGTAGTACTGGGGATCAAACCTGGGCCCTTGAGCTTGCCAGGCAAGTACATAAACCACTGAGCTATCTACCCAGCCCCACTCAAAGGGCTTTAGACACAGGCTCAGATGTTTCAGTTATTGCCCAATTCCACTGGCGTATGACATGGCCCTTGGATGTAGCAACTACAGATCTACAGGGGGTGGGCAATGTTTCTCACCCTAGTAGAAGTGCTAAATTCTTAACTTAGAGGGATGTAGAAGGTCACTCTGGACATTTCTCACCTTATGTTCTCCCCCATGTATTAGTCTATGGGGTCATGATGTATTATAGGATATGAGGATAATTTTTGCTTAGTTCTAAGTGTTCAGTGATTCACTGTTACAACAAGGTTTCATCCCCACTCAATGACTTGGTAAAAACAATCAGGAAAGGAAAGAGCCTTTTCTCTAAGAAGGACTTTCTTGGCATAGGCTACTCATTTTCAAGAGGGGTCTTGATCTCTTCTCTGCCCCACATCTCTTTTATAAGAGGAGATTATTAAATGGCATCCTCTTCCCAACTACAGGACTTGGATATCAAGTGACCCTGCTTGGGTTGATCCGTGGCTCCTCACTCAGGAGAAGCTTACAGCAGCTCAGGCTCTGGTTAATGAACAGATGATGGCAAGGAACCTAGAATCCTCCAATAGCCATTGGAATACTCCAATTTTCATAGTAGAAAAGAAGTCGGGAAAGTACAGGTTATTGCAGGATTTTCAAGGTGTTAATCCAACTATGGAACCTATGGGAGAACAGCCAAAACTGCCCAAGCCCATAGCTATTCCTTTACATTTTCCCCACATGGTGGTTGATTTAAAAGACTATCTTTATAATCCCTCTCCATCCTCAAAGTAAAAAGCATTTTTGCCTTTAGTTTACCCTCCATTAACCATCAGGCCTCCACATGCCATTTCCAATGGTGTTGTCTGCCACAAGGAATGGAAGTAGTCTGACCCTATGTCAGCAGTCTGTGGTCACAGCCATTTTGTCCTCAGGTGGGCTCACCCTTCTGCTTATCTTATTCATGATGTGGATGATATTCTTCTAGCACTTGAATCCTCATCCGCCTTACATCAAGCTGGATGACACACCACATAACACAGGCCTACTGGTGGCCCCGAAAAGATGCAAAATATAGCAGCACCTTTTTCATATTTGGATCACTTTATTTAACAGAGACATACTCTGCCCCAAATTTTCAGATCCAGGTTAATCACCTTGCAACTCTGATTTTCAGACTCTAATTGATTATATATGTGTGTGTGTGTGTGTGTGTGTGTGTGTGTGTGTGTGTGTGAAACCAGGGGTTTAACTCAAGCCCTTGCACTTGCCAGAGAAGCGCTTATTCGACTGAGCCATCTCTCTGGCCCCTGTACTTGATAATATTAATTGGCTCTGTCCAGCTCTTAAACTAAAAACTCATGATTTCGCCCCTCTCTGACATTCACAGGGGAACCCACCCACCACCTCTCCAAGATCACTTATTTCAGAAGTTAAAACCACCTTGGACAAAGTTAATCTGGCTCTAATGCTCAACTCTCTAGAGCTGACCCATCTTTGGCAATGTTTTAAATTGTTTTCCCAACTAAACATATGCCAACTAGTCCTTTGACAGCTTCAGGGCCCTCTACAATGGCTACATATGTCACATATTCCACGTAAAACCATTATTCTCTTTTATGATGCTGTGGAAGGACTGATTGCATGTGGGAAGATGTGTACTATTCAGCATTTTGGACATGAGGTACAAAATATTGTCCTCTTTCCTTCTATTCATTAACAGAGGTTATGGAAATTCTTGTACTCTTGGTAAACTACATTAACTAACTTCCCTGGTGTCACTGATTACCATTATCCTCCAGAAAAATTAATTCAATTAGCTTCCCTCACATCCCTTGTCTTCCCTCCAAAAATGAGTGCAATTCCCATAGCTAGAGATGTCTTCGTTTTCACAGATGGCTCCTCTTCAGGTAGGGGAGGTTATAAAATGGCATCCTCTTCCCAACTACAGGATACTGTTGTTTCTTCTGCACACACACACACACACACACACACACACACACACGTACCTGAATTTCAGGCTGCTATATGAGCTTTACAAGATCATTAATCTACTCCAGTTAACATTTTTTCATACATTACTTATGTTTGCAGCACGATGCACCACATTGAAACTGCCACCACTCATGCTAACCAGAAAGATTTCTTCTTTCTTTCTTTCTTTCTTTCTTTCTTTCTTTCTTTCTTTCTTTCTTTCTTTCTTTCTTTCTTTCTTTCCTTCCTTCTCTTTCTTATTTTTAGCCTTTTTGAGACAGGGTCTCATTGTGAAGTTTAGGGTGACCTTGAGTTCACTTTGTAGCCCAGGCTGGTCTCAGACTTGAAGTGATTCTCCTGCCTCAGCCTCCCAAGTGCTGGGATCATAAGTGGGTGTAACTACACCCAGACCAAGAAGACCTTTTTCATTTGTTTCACAATCTCCCATTTTGCCACCATGCTGCATGTTTTATCAATCATTCACATTCCTATTCACAATTGTCAGGGCCTCTCATTAAGACAAACGCTACTTTAGACAGATTTCTGGCTACTGTCGCTGTTGCTCTCTCAGATACCATTCAACAGGCTTCTGCCTCCCATGCCATCTTCCATCAAAATGCTTCTACACTGCACAGTTTCTTTTAATTCAAGACTTGGCTTGACAAATGGCTAAACAATGTTCCTTCTGTGGAATAAATCCTCCCTCACTCCCTATGTGGTTAACCCCTAGGGTTATACCCTAATCATCTCTGGCAAATGGATGTCACTCGTATTCCTAAGTTTGGTTCTCTACACTGGATCCACACTCAGTGGCTACTTCCTGAGGACTTATTTTTGCTTCTCCTTGCACTAGTGAAGTGGCTAAATATGTCACATCTCCTTGCTTGGATGCCTTTAGTACTCTTGGCTGCCAAGAGCACTTGAGACTGATAGTGATCCAGCTTATACAAGCACTGTCTTCCAGATGGTTTATAAAATATTTCACATTTCCCACATGGTTTATAAAATATTTCACCATGTGAATTCCTCATAACACTCAAGGTCATAGAATTGCTGAACATGATCACCATTCCAAAGAAAAAACAAAAAGGGGAATCCTTCCATAAAAACTTCACACCTCAGGCTCAGTAGAGGCCTGGCAAGTGCAAAGGTCTGAGTTCAATCCCCTGTTCTGTCAAAAAAAAAAATTCATACCTCATAATAGACTTTACTTGGAATTATATACTATTAGCTTTTGAAATCCTACTAGAGATGGCATACAGCAGCAGAAAGACAATTCAATAAGGTAAAACAAAAGACATTCAGAAGAGTCCCTTGGAAATATCTTCATATTGGACAATGGAGAAGACCTAGTCCAGTGCTAATGTGGAGCTGAGATCACTTATGCATCTTTCCAGGAAGTGCTGCACATCCATGTCCCACTGTGTCACGGGCCCAGACCCGGAGGAGCAGGTTCCACCTCATGAGAAGCTGATGCTCTGTCCTGTGGGAGTGATGTCTTAGAGACTGCACCACAGCCAATAGACAAAGATTGGACCCAACCTGGGGTCAGTTAAAGAAACTGATCCAGGATGCCCAAGAGATTGTAACCAAAACTGAGAAAAGAAGACCCAAGTAAGTGACAGAGCACATGGAGACAACTGAGCTGAAAGTTCTGTGAAAGAAAGGGACACAAAGATTGCTAGCATTCTTTTAAAAAAAGAAAATACAGCTGGGCATGGTGGTGCATGCCTGTAATCCCAGCACTCGGGAGGCTGAGGCAGGAGGATTGTTGTGAGTTCGAGATCAGCCTGAACTCAAAGTGAGCTTAAGTCCAGCCTGAACTGCATAGTGAGACCTTGTCTCAAAAAGATAATATATATATATATATATATATATATATATATATATATATATATATATATATATATATATATATATATATATTATTCATGATAAAAGGTTTTGTTTCTTCCAGATTTTCTTGTAAGAGATCTTGGCTAATTGACCTACAAAAATTCTGACTAGTTTATTTATAATTACAAACTTCTAAAACTATAAAATTATGACTTAATTTGGCCTAAAAATATATTTGAGTGCACCTGGATATGATAAGCATATTGTATATGGTATTTGTCCTTTTGTCCTATCTGCAAACAAATTTTTTAAAATTTGAGCTCAATTATTTTTTTTCCTTTCTTTTCCATTTTTAGATCATTTCTTCATAATTTAATTTGATTTATAAATTTAAAATGTTTCTGTCTGGGTTGCCAGCTGGCCAACATATCAGAATTGGTTTTCTCATAGGTCATCAGAAATGTGTTGAGGTAACTAACTGTGGACCCTTTGGGCTTAGAAAATCATTGGTGAATAAAGAAGGAGCTGCTTGAGAAAAATTATCCCAGCCTTTGTTCATTAACAGGAACCCCCAGTGATCTCTATCACCTTGTGGACACATCCCAATACACTTTATTATAAATGTATTAATGTGATGTATTTACATTGGTCATCATCAAAAACATTGTTTTCTAATAATGGGACAATAAGGTTTTCTAAGTTACAGATGCTTTGGTACAAAACTATATTTATTTATTTTTTTATTTTATTTTATTTTTCAGAACCAGGGATTGAACTCAGGCCCTTGCACTTGTCAGGCAAGCACTTAATTCTACTGAGCCCCCAAACTAAATTTAAAAAACAAAAATGTTCCTATGGCTGTGACAATTCACCGTTATTAATCTCAGGTGTATTAAATGTATTCAGGCCAGGGAGGTAGGGGGATAACCAAGCCAAAGGTCCTGAGTTCAATCCATGGTAACAACAAAAAGTATTCAGGCCTCCAACTGTACAGGTCTTCCGAAATGTAAAACAGGAATTATCTATCATGATAGACCTCTCCTTTCTGTTTAGACATTGCTTTTATTTTGTGCTCCAAATAATTTTAAATAGGTTCGTGCCAAGCCAACATGAGGTCACGAGTCAGTAACAGTAACAAAAACATGTGATATATGTATTACATATGCTTAGTGATGCCTATACATTATCCTCCAGTCAATGTCATAAATCTCTTCAGTGAAATCTCCTTTAAGATCAGTGAGTAAGGTAAAAACCTTCTTATGCTCTAGATAGAGATGGTTGTAAAAATCTCTACTATGTCAAAATGGAAATTTGAGTATGCCACAAAAATGTCATTATGATTGTCATGCTACAATGTTCTGTATGGTTTTGATTTCAGTATTTTGTGTAAAACTATATATAACTATTGCCTGTGACATTCTCCTGAGATTCAACTATTAAAACATCCATGGCTGTTAGAAAATAACAGTTCTATAAGTGCTTCCCTGGCAAGTGCAAAGAACTGAATTCAATCCCCAGTTCTGCCCCATCCCCCTCCAAAAAAAGGTAATAATAACAGTTCTACTTAATGTTCTTTTTTTCTTCTGTATTTTAGGGAAGGGTCTACAGGATGTTCAGGGTCTCACTACCAGATTGGACTCATAATGATTCTCCTGTTTACAACCTCCCAAGTGCTGAAATTTCAGGCATGTGCCACCATGCTAAGTCTCAATTGCCATTTCAGCATGCCACCAGGGGCGGGGCTGGCACAGTGGCCTGGGGATTGAACCCCTGGCCCTTGTGCCTGCTTGCAGGCACTTTATCCTCTGAGCTATTTAACTGGCCCTTCTACTTTATGTTCTAAGATGCCTGACATTCATATAAAATAGTAATATTAAGTTCACTGCTATCATTACAAAGTATTGTGTCATTAACCTTCTCTTTTGGATGTTAACAGCTGAGGTATGGAGACAAAGACCTAGAAAGGTAAGCAAGGTAAGAGGACAGCCAGTATTTTGGCCTCAGTCAATGAGCACCCAGGACATGCTGAAAGTCCTTCAGTGGCATCCTGCAGCACTGGTAGGTTACACAAACTCCTGATCAAGGAGACTGTAGGACCACAGAGGATAAAGATCCATGGTATATAATGAGTCTAAAGAGAGTCACTAGGAGAAAAGGGTCTCTCAGAAAGCAATGTGGTCAAGCAATGACTGTGACTCATCCAGATGGCTGACACTAACTGAAGAACTAGAAATGTCATAGTTGGCTCCAAGTTAAATCCTGAGGAAACTTAATTGACCTTGCTAAATGACAAAATTGATTAGCATAGGTCTCACCTTAATTTGGTCTTCAATATTCAGCAAAAAAGTATAACCACAAGAGGTATAAAACAATTCCCAACTACACTAATAACTGATCACTGTTCTGGGATAATGTGCTGTATAGGATTAAATTGCTATATGCAAAGCCAGGTGTGGTAGCGCATGCCTGTAATCCCAGAGGCAGGAGGATTGTTGAGTTTGAGACCAGCCTGAGCTACAAAGTGAGCTTAAGGCCAGCCTGAACTGCATAGTGAGACCTTGTCTCAAAAAGACAAAAAAAAAAAAAAAAAAAAAAAATTGCTATATGCAAGGACTTACAATCTTTGGACTTGGAATCTTTAGCCCAAATTGAATACATTTATCTAGAATGAAAAGGATTTGAGGAGGTCTCCTACAGAGTCTCCTAAATACATGTCCTCCAATGTCAACTATATAGCAATCCTTGCAAATACAAAACAGAAAAGGGAGAGGTATGGGAAGCGGCTGAAGCTGGAGATCAAGGCCAGCCTCAAGAACACAGCATCTGAGGCAAGTTATGCGGACAAACTATTAGGTGAAGAGGTTTCATACGATATTCAACCTCCCTGAAGTATAAATAAACTCATGCTTCAGCTACTGGATCTCCCCTTCTCCTCTACCTCTTTCTGCCTGCCTTTCAGAAGAGAAGACTCCATGTGGTTTCAGTTTTCTGTATTCCAACTCTAGTCCTTTTTCCTCCATCCTTTCACTGTCTTCACCCTGGGAACATTCAGAGTTGTGCTTGTGTATTCAGTTAACACACATGTTAAGCACACATAGTCTCACTTCACATACAGCAGTGAGACTACCTGGCAACAAATTTGCCCTTGGGAATTTAGGTTCTGCTATGGAGATAATTGTGGAGGACCACCTGAGCAGCTCTCCTTGAAAGAAGAGCAACTGTCTCCATTTTTGACTGAGCCTGATCCTATTTCCTTATATTGTTATGTACAGAGCTGGCTAGGACTTCTGTTTATCCTTCAGTTGACCTTAAGCAATGTGTATTGGTCTAGCTGAGGTGCTGGAGATAGTCTTTGAAGGTGGCATGCGTGTTTCCTTGGTAAACCTGCTGCTTCTTAATATGAGCTGGGTGGAGACAGAACAGTAGAGCTAGTGCTCTGCTCTGCCAGCTGGGATCGAGCCTTGAGATAGAGACTATGACTTCCTGGGGCTTAAAAGACTGCATCAAAGCTGAAGCATCAGACTTCCCAAAACATTAAATGCTATATAATACAGATTACTCTCTCCACATATCCTCTCTGCATATGGCAGAGGTAAATGTAGGCCACTCACCTAGCTCAGCTCATAGTAGTTACCTACTTCCTACAATTCTCAGTCAATCCTCCTAAAGCCACTCCCCTACTGAATAAAAACCGGGTGAGGCCCTGGGTCGCTCTCTTGGTTCTAGAAAGCCATCTTCATGACAGAACTTAGAGCCCCCAACGACTGAAATATAATTTAGTGTCTTTATTTTCACCATGGGTTGCATGGAAAGTGGTAGATTGGAATCAACTCGAAGAGATTCTAATAACGTAACTTTAGGGCTACAAATATTGATTTCTTGGGCTGAGACGAGGACCTGGAAGAGTCTCCAACAGATAATAGTCAGATGGATAGGTAGAAAAATAGAGGATAGAAATATAGTATACAGATAGGCAAATAATACTTAAGTGTATAAATATAATATCTAGATATATAGAAATTTAATATATAAATAGTACATAGATGATAATATAGATACATATCATCATAAATGATAGGTGATAGATATAGCTAGACACATGATACATAAATATATACATAGATTATAGACCAATGATATTGAGATTATAGAGATAGATAAATAACATAAACTAAAAATTAAACTATGTAATTGGCTAGTAAATTCAGAAAAATCACTATTGGGCTGGCCAGATAGCTCAGCAGACCAAAGTGCCTACGTAGGCAGAGCACAGGGGCAGGGGTTCCATCCCCAGCATCACAAGCCATTTTGGCCTTGCCCCAGGGTGCACTCAGACCACAATTGAGACTGGGTGTGGTGGCCCACATCTATAATCCCAGCGCTTGGGAGGCTGAAAACAGGAGGATCACTATGAGTCTGATCTATGTAGTGAGACCCTGGAGACCCTGTTCTAAATGCATAAAAATAAAAATCACAACTATTTCTGATATTTGGGTACAAACCCTGAGCAAACTAGAAATAGCAGGGAGCACCTCAACCTGATCATGGGCCTCTCTGAAAGCCTCATGGTGGTACTGTTCTAAAATCAAGACCCAACATCACGACAAATTAAGGGCCAGAAAGAAGCTCAGTCGAATAAGCGCTTGCCTGGCAAGCACAAGGGCCTGAATTCAATCCTTGGTACTTAAAAAAAAAAAAAAAAAAAAAAGACAAATCAAAGGAGTTGGTGTTTTACATTCTCCTGAATCCCCAGCACTGCCATGAGACAAGCAGCAGTGACAGCCATGCAAAGTCAAAGAGAAGGGAGACCCCTTCACAGAGAATGGGGCTGTCTGTGTGCAAAGACTCACTGGGCTCCAGGAAGGCACAGACCTGCGGGATGCATCTGCGGGCTTGAGGGGCTGGGACACAAGATCGGTGCACTGAGATCAGGGCAGCCACTGTTCAGCCTGAGGGTAGAGAGAGGGACTCAAGCTGCAGGGATGACACAAGAGGGCACAGAGCAGGGGTGTCATGCAGGGAAACCAATGGAGGAGGCAGTGAGCCTGTGCCTGGGGGAAAGTCTGAGGTTCTGTTGCCTCTCCTGGCCTTAGACCCATGCACGCCAAGGCTGCCCTCCTCCTTGCACCTCTGTGGGCTTAGCTGCCCCCACACCAACCACCACACATAGGCTGTACTCAGGTCTGAAGCCCTCAACAGCACTAGAAATCCAGGCCTTTGATCTAGGCAGCAATTTTCCCATCTTGCAAGATGGCAGGTGAAAAAAACTGAGAAGCCAGACACTAAAGAGAAGAAACCTGAAGCCCAGAAGGCTTCTGCCAGTGGTATTGGTAAAAAGGGTAAGGTGAAGAAAGCAAAGAAGTCCAAGAAGGGGCAGCCCCACTGAAGCCGAAATCCTGTCCTGGTTAGAGGAATTGGTAGATACTCCCGATCTGCTATGTATTCCAGAAAGGCTTTGTACAAGAGAAAGTACACAGCTGCTAAATCAAAGGTTGAGATGAATCAAAGGTTCTTGCTGTGATCACAAAACCGGTAGGTGGGGACAAGAATGGACGTAGCCGGGTGGTTAAGCTTCGAAAAATGCCTGGATACTACCCTACTGAGGATGTGCCCCGAAAGCTCTTGAGCCATGGCAAGAGACCCTTCAGTCAGCATGTGCAGAAACTTCGATCTAGGCAGCAGGGTGACAGGAAGTGACACAGGAGCAGGAAGGGGATCTCAGCCCTTAGGGCACTATGATTGTGCTGCTGTGCACAGTATTCTCCCTCTACATTCCTGTTGCTGCACTGACACCCATCTCCGTCATTCTCCCAAAAATGCTGAGACAGCTCTATTTCTCAGCTGCTGTGGCCAGTGTGGCAGTGTCTGGGCACAGCTGCCCCCTTGACATACTGCTGTCATTCTCTTCACACATGTATCTGTCCATGAACATATGTACTTCAAGGATGGTGGTGCCTTCATTGGGCTGGGTCATGCAAGCCAGAACACGGGGTTGTGGTCATTGCTGTAACCAGGAATCAGGTCATTCCCATGATTCCCAGTCACATCGGGTGCAGCAGACAACAGAGGGCTGCAAAGATCAGCCTCTGGTGAGGGGAGACAAGGTCCCTTTCAAGACACTGTGCTCCACGTGTCCACAAGGTGGCAGTGTTGGCCCAGGAGCAGGCAACCACTGGAACCAGCACTGGGCAGCTGTTCTTGGGATCAAAGGAGACGTTTTGCTAGGACAGGTGAACATCCTAATGCCCTAACTACAACAGGAACCCAGGGGCCAGAATCACAGGCAACTCGACCACAAATCCACAGACTGTGACTAGATCCCCCGATCCAGGATGCCTCAGGACTGGGGCTTTATCACCAAATTCCATTCTCTTACAGTTCTAAGACCCCATTTCTGGCTCCTGCTTGGGGAATCCTAAGGTCCTGAGACTGGAGGCCTCTACTCAATCATTTTCTCTGAGTCCTGTGATTCAGTGATTTCTGCGACTTGCATCCCAAACTCCATCTTTGTCCATTTTCACTACAAAGATCCATCATCCCCAGTGCCAGGTAGAGCAGGCTCCAGTCCACAGCACTGGGCAAAAGAGGAGTGGACTCTCTCCCATCAGTGGAGAAACAAGGGCTGGGGCTAGAAGCTGGTATCCACTGAGGAAGACAGGCCTGATGGAGGCCAGGCATGACCACCAGATGGCCAAAGTCCCCAAGAGCCACCCACCTGGAATCCCACTGTGACTCAGTGTGTGTGGGAAGGGACACCACACTGTGAGCCTTTGTTGCGGCCTCAGTAACACAGAGGCACACACCAGGCAGGGGAGGACAGAGGGCAGGGGTGACATACAGGAGGGCTCAGTGGAATGGAGGCCAGGCCCACCTCCTTCCCCCCATTCTCTGTCACTACACCTAGAATACGAGGTTGTGTCCCTGTGATATGCTATGGTTGAGGTGTATGTAAGTGTCCCTCAAACTGCAGCAAGCCCCCCTCCCCATGAGCAGGAAGAAAAGGCTCTGGGATTAGAAAAGGTCATGGGGAGTGCCATGATGTAACACCAGATCAGGAGAAGAGAGATCAGAAAGAAGTATTCACACAAGCATGCACACCCCCACATATGCTTGCTGTCCCCACCTGGGAAGCAGGAAGCCTTGGGAGGCGGCCCCTTGATCTAGGCCATGAGCAAAGTCCACTCTCGGGACCCCACACCCAGGGAGTCTGGCTGGCTCTGGGGACACACAGTCCCACCAGCTAGCTCAGAAGCCACCCCAGAGGTAGGGCTCACCTCGGGTCATCCTGAACACCTTTGCATCTCTGATCTGCATGTGGAAGGACAGCTGAGGTGGGGGCCATGGTGGGCTGCAGCTCAGGGACAGAGTCTGGGGCTCCAGAGCTGTGCGACAGCCACCAACCTGTGACCAGGGTAGGGCATGGCAGGGTAGGGCATGCCAGGGCGCCAGGCTCTACCCCCTCCCCACAGCATGAGGCCTGGTTCCTTCCTGCCTGCCTTGCTCCATCCAAGTCTGGAGAACAGAAAACACCCATAAAGAGAGAAGTGACAGACACTGTGGTACAGCAATTTCTGACCCTGGGCCCAGCAGCCAGATCTCTTCCCCTCTGTGGTCTTCAGCCTATAGATGCTGCTGGGCCTTGATTTCCCTGGCTGCTCAACCCTTTCCTTGTCTCTCAGTTTATTGTTGGAAAAGGGAAAAGAAACAAAAGACGAAACAGTGTCTGAAGCCCCGGAGGGTTCCAGGAGGAGGAAGCTGCAGTACCCAGCAAGGGGACTCACACCTGGACAGGGTCCCTCCCTTCCAACGCGGAGCCCTCTCCCTCCTGCCCCTCAGCGCCTGGGGCAAGGGTGCAGCCCTTCCTTCCCCAAGGCTGTTCTGCAAGGGACCCGGGATCTCAGCAGAGTCCCCTTGGGGATCCCTCTTTCCAGGGCAAAGTGCAAAGCACCCCGGGAAGCCCTTTTTGGCTCATCCAGTGGGGATTTGGTTTCAAGCCCTGGCTGACCTGGGGGACTGCAGGGGATGGTTCAGATCAGGGTGTTGGCTACGCCTCCAGGTGCTAACAACCCAGGACCCCAGCTCCTCAGGGCCTGTCCAGGAGTATGGCCTGGCAGCACCTGCTCCGGTGTCCTGGGAAACCACAACTTCTGGGAGCCCAGCCAGGGTTAGCCTAGGGCCCAAGGTGGAAACGCCTCAGACCATACCACTGCCTGGGGCTCAGAGCAAAGCCTGGTCAAGCAGGAAGTATGGAAGGAATGGCCCGGAGCCCGCCTCCTCCAGCCTGCAGCTCTGCCCTCTAGGCTGCAAGGGCAGGGTCTACTCCTGGGCTTCTAGTGGCCCTGATCTGGTGGTGACCACGTGGCAGATCTAGAATCTGAGAGGGGGAAAGGTGTAGGCTTTGTGCATGCCCCGCGGGGACACAGGGCATCCCCTCCTACTTCGCTCAGAACTCAGGTGGCAGTGGGATTTTCACGGAGAAAGAAACCTTGTTACGTCTCCCTGCTCACCAGGCCTCTTCGTTCTCATCAGGGTGCAGGCTCAGGTGGGCTAGGAGGCGCGGGACAAGAGCGGCCCTCGTGGGAAGGGGCTGGGCACAGGCTTGTGGGCACCCAGCCAGCGCCCACGCTCTGCACAGGGGACAGGAGGGTGGAGCTGGGCCCCGTGGGGACCCGGCCAGCCTTCCCCCACCATATCCCAATCGCGCGAGGCCCAGCCGTGAGCCGTCCTCCACTCAACACTGGGACAGGGACCCCAAGCCCTGCTGTACTTGGAGTCCCTGACGGAAGCTGGAGATGACTGGGGCCGTGTCCTGCCCTCCCCAAATTACACAACTCCCAGGGCCTCTTCCCGGGATATGTGAAGCAGGTAAATGACTCAGAGCCCAGGAATTGGCCGAACTGCAGGTGACCTTGGACAAGTGCTTTCCCTCCATCAGCCCCACCGAACCCCTCTGCCCAAGGGGCCACAGCCCGAACCGACCTGAAGCCTAAGTCTTTGCCCAGGGCCCGCGGCTGCGGCTTCCAGCGATGTACCCAGGGCCAGGGGCTCCCGCTTTCGCTTCCCCAACGTGTGCGGGAAAATCAGAGGGGTCTAGCAAATCCCAGACAGAGCCGAATGGTTCATCTGCACCGCGTCCCCACACTCAAGAAGAATTCCCGGGACGACCTGAGAAGATGGGCTGAACCTTGGTCACCCCCGACACCTGCTGTGGTCCCTGCCCGGGGCCTCAGGGCGCAGCCCGAGGATCCGCCTCCCACAAACATTTCTTCCAGAGAGGCCGCGGGTGCGAGGGGAGCGGTGCTCGGGCACGAGAAGGAAAGGGACGGAGGAACAGGGTGCGACAAGAACAAGTAGGCACTGCGTCCTCCTTCCTGGGCGCAGGACTCGAGCCCATTCGCTTTGAGCCTCCAGGACCGCGCTCACCTGTGCGTCCCTGCACCCCGCACCCAGGACCCCAGCTCCCGCGCGCACTTGCGTACGCACCAATCGGCCCCTCCTGTGCGCCTTGCACACCTGCACGAGGAACCCCGCACTCCCACTCACCTGGCACCCCGCGCACACAATTGAGGGAGGCGGGAGCCCCGCTCTAACACTCAGGGCCCCGCCCGCGCGCTCCGCCCCAGCCCGGCCCGGCCCCGGCCCCGGCCCCTGCCCGGCGGGCGCCCCCCGCGGCGCTGCCCCGCCCCCGCCGCCCCGGGCCTCGGCCCGCCGCCCCGCAGCCGGCCCACCTGGCGCAGCGCCGCCCTCGGAGCCCGCGTACTGGCGCACACTCACGCACCGGCGCACCCCGCGCACACCCGCGCACCGGCAAACCCCCTTACCAACTCCAGGGCGCGGCCTGCCCTGCGTCCGCGCTCTCTGGGTGGACCCCGGCCTGCGCGCCCCAGCCGGCGATGGCTCCATTTGGATACTTCTTGGTGCTCTGCAGCCTGAGGCAGGCGCTGGGCAGTTACCCGATCTGGTGGTGAGTATGCCCGAGCCGGGCCTCCCACAGCCATCCCCTCGCAGGCCCGGACCCCGCGCGCGCCGCCACTTGGCCCTGTTCAGATAGCGCCTGGCACGAGGGTGGCAGAGCTTCCGGGGACCCGAATTCCCGGGGCCTGGGGAGAGGGGCGGTAGAGATTCCAGCCGTCCTGGCGTCGGGCAGGGAAAGGGGAACCAGGGCGCAAAGACCGTGCTGCGGGCGGCACGAGAAGACAAGCGGGACCGCGCGGAGAAGAGGCACAGTCGCGGGGACTCTCCGGAGGGACCATTTCGCGCACACACGAGCGTGCGCGCACTTTAAAACAAAGTCGGTGGGACAAGACCGAACAGCTCGAGGAGCAGTTACGTAAAGACAGCCGGGCCGGGGGAGTGGCAGGGAGCGGTGGTGCGGGGCCAACCCTCGATGAGTGAGGGGCTCGGAGTACAAAGCCTCGGGTGGGTTCGAGGACTTGCGAGGGGGTCCCCGGCCACATCCTGGAGGACAAGGCCGTACCGCGTCCTCCCCTTGGGCGGAGGCGCACAGCATCGAGGCCTTCCAAGTGTGGGGATGCAGAGCAGATGAACCAAAGGGCCTCCCCTCCGCACACCCGGAGAACGGCGGGCGACTTTTCCCCAGAGTGGTCAGTGGTACAGAGCTCCAAATGCCACCACGCGAGCTTTCTCCGGCTCCAGCACTAGGGCTCCCAGACCCTGGCACACAGGAATGCGGGCGCCGAGGGCCAGAGAGCGGGACAGAAGCCTCCGCGCAAACGTGTGCACTCCCCCGCCTGGGAGCCCGTTCCGACGGCTCGCCTGGAATTATAATAATTACGCCGAAGGGAAGGGGGGGGGTGCAGCTACCCGGAGTACATCTAATCCGATAATAATTTTTCTCTTCGAGATGGTTTAGTAGAGGATCCGCGGAGCTCGGGGTGGAGAAGGGAGGGTGGGCAGCTCAGGACCCGGGAGAGGCTGAGAAGCGGCGGGGACGCGCCTAGAACTCCGCATCGTGAGAACCCGCGTGCCCCGCGGCATCCCAAGCGTCCGGAAGGCGGACGCGCCTTGGGGCATGGGGACACCAACGCGCTTCGCACTGGCCTCGGCCGTGGGACAGCGTCCTTGGAGCCCCGCGGGCTGCGCTGCTGACCTAGCTTCTAATTAGACCTGGCCGCTGCTTTCGGGGCCACAGAAACGCCCGCGCCCCTACGCTTCGCCTGTCACCTGGCTTTCGGATACCTTCGCCCTGAGCTCTTTGACCTAATGGGTCGGGGCTCCGGGGGTGGTCCCTTGCCTTGTCCACCCACCCCAGCACCCGAATAGCACCCCTTGCATAGAGTTCTCGCGCCCAAAAAGGGCCTTCGCACTCCCTGGCGGTCTCCCGGGAAAGCGGAGCAGAAGTGAGGCCCAGGGGTCTGCAGCTCTGTGGCTGGAAGACAGAATGGTGCTCAAGCCTACCTAGTCCTGCAAAGCAAGGACCAGACTGTGGGCCCTGCCCCCACCCCTGCATTGTTTGAATGTATTCTCACATCTAACCCCACTTCCTGAGAAGGGGCCTAGAGATGACTCCCTGGGGACAGGACGAGGCTGCTGGTGACCTAGGAAGGCCAGGCTGGTATGATGCTGTCCATGAGTGAGTGAGGGCACACCAGGAGAAGTGGAGCAGGTCCCCTGGGTGTCCTTGAAACCGTGCTATTGCTTTCCATCTCCACCTTCTCCCTGGCCACTCACCACAGAGAGTAGCAGGCTGGAGAAGTGCTGGCCTCCAGGCTGCAGAGTTGCCCAAGCCTCTAACAACCTAGAGTCCCTCCTCTACACACAGAGCCCAGCTCCCTGCCTGTTCCCACCTCTTGCATATGAAAGTGAAAGTGACAGTGGGAGCCTCCTCACCTGGGAGGCAAAGCCAGGAAGCCTTCAGCAGAGCAATTAGGCTTTGAAGCTGGTGTGGCTCTTGGGGTGAGGGACAGAGCAAAGATGTTGCTGCCCACTGTGGCCACTGCCAGCCTCCCTTAGGGCTCAGAGCAGACACCTCTGCACAGAGGCTGGAGGCCTGGCTCACCCAGGCAGAGCAGCAGTGCAAGGACCGGTGGCTCAGCAAGACCAGATCCACCAGAGCTGTGCAGGTCTCCAGAGCATCCTTTCAGGAGCTGTGGTGACTGGATCCCAGGCCAAGGAGCTCCAACTTGCCCCAGACTTTGCCTCCCTGCACACTCTGGTCCCCATCACGCCCCCTCCAGCACTTAAGGGCCAGCTGGGTCTGCAGGAGCACAGTGCCCCAGATGGAGCTGGCAGTGCACTCTGGGCTCTTTCCATCTGCCCCAAATGAGGTTAGAGCACTCCTCTCTTCTCTGCAGTTCTCTTTCTAGGATCCCATCTGGCATAGGCAGTGACTTTATTCACTTTTAGATTCCTCCCCTCCACTTCCTCTTTCTCCTTGGGCCACCTCCCCCTCAGGGGGTGCCTTCCCCATGTACAGCCCTGTGTACCCACCCTCCTTGAGGGTCCGTGCCCAAGTTCAGTCCTTCACAAAAGCCTTGGCCTCAGCCGCAAGCAGCCCACACCTCTGTCCCAACAGGCCCTCCATCCACCACATCCCTGTTGCTCACAGGCCCTGCTCAAGCAGGGGCCTTAAGGTGGGAGAGAGGGTGTAGAGAGCACTGCAAGAAAAGTAGCAAGGGACATCTGGGCTCCCAGCACAGGCAGGCAGGGCCCCCTTCACCTCCCAAGCTGCCACAGTAAGCCTGCACCACAAAGCCTGCCATCACGCCCTCCTCTTCTTCCTTCTGCCCATATCTGTCTCTTTGAAGAGTTCCTGTCTATCTCATTGTCTCTGTTCCCTGACTCTGTTCTTGGTCTCTCCCTGTCTGTTTTTCTGTATGCTCCAAGATCACTGAGTTTGGTAACCAGCACGTAAAATCTTCAGGATGAGAGAAACCAAGGCACCCAGCCCACCCTGCTGCTCTCCAGGGCTAGGCTTTCTGGCTCTGGGCTGGACCCACCATTCAGACAGGCAACAGTCAGACTTCACAGGGAACCACCAGGAATGGCTGCTTTTTCCTTGTCTGCATGAGCCTCTTCACCCTGTGGCCAGGTTGGGTACAATCCACCCTACTGGTGGGTGGGTACAATCCACAAATTTAGGGGGACATTAAAGCCTGGTAGTTACTTCATCCTCCAATCACAGGCTTCAGCATGAGGGACAGTGTGGCATGGCCCAGAGAGGGGATGGGACTCAGGCTGTCACCCTCACTAGTGGCTCCCAGCTGCAGATCCCTTCTGTGAGTGACAGGTCACTAGTGCAAAGCAGAAGGTATGTAACAGGGCAGCCTGAAACAGCAGCACCCTGTGCTTTCTACCTGGCCTACCTGGTTCCAAGAACCTCCTGGGACACTGCCCCTCCACTGTGGCCCAGTGTGGACTGATTATTGACAGGGCCGCCTGCTGAGAAGCTGAGCTCCAGAAATGCTCAACTACTTCATCAGTGGTTGGAAGGAGCTGGTGGAGGCTGACTGAGCTCATGACCCAAGCAGTGTCCCAGGCACAAGGTGGCTGGTGGTAGCTCCTGGAAGGGAAACTGAGGCTGGCTGTGGTCCCTGCCATGCAGGAGCCCAACCCTGCCCTCAGAGTACCGGAGACACAGTTCGGGAATGGCGGCTTCACATTGTCCCAGGCTGAGCCCCAGAAAAGGTGCAATCACTGTGCTGGCCCTACCCTGTGTAGGCGTGACCATCACTGTCCTTCCTGGCCTTGCCCTGCCTTCTGAAGCTGTCTGTGAGGTCGGGTGTGTGGATGGGGGCTGAATCAAGTGTTGTGAGACCTGGATGCAGCACCCAGCTGGGGTGCAGAATACCTCTCACCTTGCCAGCTCTACTGTCCTGCTGCCCCACAGGCCCCCAGCCCTGCCCATGCCTCGGTCTCCCTCCTGGGCTCCCCAGGTGACACCCTGGAGGTGTCTCGCACATGCGGCTTCCACATTCTTTCCCTGGAACGTGCCGCTGCTGCTGCCGTCCGGGACGCTGCAAATCCATGGCCGCCGGCGTGGCAGCCGTGCCGCCTGCCAGAACTCGCCCAAAGTATGTGTCAGTAATCCCGCTCGGTCCAGCCTGGGGCGAGGCAGGCGCTGGCGGCCAGCCCCTCCCTGGCACAGACGCCCCATATCACTGGAGGATAAGGATGGTCCCCTCTTCTTTGGGGAAGAGAAGCCCACCTGAGGTTGGGGGTGGGAGTTGTGAGGCAGCCTGTGCAAGGAGAGGATGCTAAGCTCCGCCCTGGGCTGGAAGTCATCTTTCTTTCATGCTGCCAGGAGCCCCAGGCCCAGGGACAGCAGCTTAGCACTGGCTCAGCCTGAGCCAGACTGCCGCCCCATCCCCACTCTCCTGGGTCCCACTTGCTCACTGTGCCTAGCTCCATGCCAGCCATGCCAGGACAAGAGAAGCCAAGCAAGTGCCTCTGCCATCAGGTGCAGCAGGAGGTGCTGAGCACCAGGCCCAAGAAGGCAGGTGATAGAGCCTGGGGTGCACAAGGGACCTGGAGAGGGTGGCCCCAGAAATCCTGTCAGTGAAGGTGGCTGGACCCTCTCAGTTGGGAGCTCTCATTGACCCCAGCCCTCCCTCCAGTAGAACTAGATCTCACTGCAACATTTGCAGATGGGAAACCAAGGCCCAGAGGGGAAAGGATATCATGGATCCAGGATGAGCCCCAGTCTAGGCCCAGCTGAGGGCCACAACCTCTACCCTGCAGACCGTCCCTGCCCACTGCCCAGCACATCCTGTGCCTGCTCTAGAGACCCCCAGGAAGCAAGTAGACAAGGCAGTGTCCCAACCTTGGGGGAGTTTACCCCAAGGAAGGACCCTGGAGCTGCCAGCCTTGTAGTGACCTGTGGTGAGCTACAGCCCCAGGAACTCCATCCCACCTCAGGGCACGGTAAGGGTTGCACCCAACGTGGCAGGCTCCACTTCTCCCAGAGCTTCTGTCCCTGCACACAGCCTGCTTGCGTCACCTTAGAGAGTGGAGGGGCAGGAGGAGCCATGGGGCCAAACAGGAGCAGAGCCTGGGCCCAGGAGCCTGGGCTGGTCCTTCTGCTACATGTCACAGCCAGCATCTGCTGGGTCCCTGGCCAGGTTCCCAGCCTTTCAGCAGGAGGAAGAGAAAGAAAACCATCAGTCCTGTAGGGATGTGGGCATGGCACACGTGGCTGTGGGCCTGGAGATGGGTGCACATGCTGCAGTTGCCTTCTCTTGCGTTACAGTTGCCTAACAGCAGTAGTGGAAACAAAGGCAGGCTGCATCAGTGACCCCAGCCAGGTCAGATACAGGCTGTTTCCGTTCATACCCAGGTGTGTGTGGTTCCCACGGGTCAGAAATCTGGGTGCTACCATTGAGGCTTGCTGTCTTCTGCATCTCTGAGATCTTTCTGATGCTGCCTTGGCTGCTAGGTCCCCACCTAGCCCCTGAGGGCTCTCTCCTGAGTGCCTGGACTTAATGTCCCACAGTATGAAAGGTCCTGCACAGCTGGACCCAGGAGAGGCACCTGCAAGACTGCCTTGGGCAGTGAGGTGGCACTGTGTTCATTCTGGACACTCCTAATCTAGGGACAGCATAGCATAAGAGCCACAGAGCAGTTAGGACCTAAGGCACTCAGTGAGGTGCTTGGTAAATGGGAATGCCCACACCTACCAGGACACTGTCTGCCACTAAAGGGCTGGTAGCCAGAGAGAGAAGGCATGAATTCCTCATGGGGTGAATCACCAGGGCAAGGTATAAAGAAATGGGTGCAGCAGGGGTGGGCCAGGCTGTGTGCCTGGGTTAGGGCAGTACTTGCCACCTTCCTGCAGGAGCCAGACCTCCCTGGACCCAGACAGGTGGGATCTGAGGTGCAAGTGGAGAGTGACCCTGAGCCAGGTTGCCGAGCAGCTGTTGAGAGGCCTCTGTCTTTGAGGGACACCAGTTGCACCACTGTGAAGGGCTCAGGAGCAGTCAGTGGGTGCTCACAGGAGGTGTAAGGGAGCTCACACATCTGCAGAGGCAGATGTGTAGTTGCTGGGCCTGAGGCATCTCTCGGGCCCTAGCAGGCAGGGGATGGGACATTGGCCCTACCTGTCCTTCATCACCCTGGACACCTGGCTCCTTGTAGGACCCTGGAGCTCTGCAGAGGGGAAGGGGGCTTTGTGCCCAGCTTGCAAGCAGACAGCCCTGAGAGACAGTCAGCAGGTACAGAAGGCCACATTCCATCTGGCAGCTGGCTGCCCTGGGAGGAGCCTGCTATGATGCAAGCTGTGTTCATGAGGGAGACAAGGCTCTGAAGTCCTGCAGGACAAGCCAGAGTTGGCCAATCTGATGGGCATGAGTTCCCTCCCAATGTCTGTGATGGAAATGCAGCTGTACTGCGGTGGCCGCTCTGTGGTGCCATGTCCGTGACTATGTGGTGGCTGCCTATGGGCGTGGCTTCATTGGCTTAGCAGTAACATTCTACGTGACGAGGATGCGTGGGCCCATTCTGCTAATGTGCCCTGCTGTCCTGCCATGGTCCCCTCCAAGCCCCAAGCCTGAGTGGTCACTGAAGCAGGAGAGGTTCTGGGTTTGATGGAACATGTATGGCTCTGCACAATGCACCATACATGATGAGTGGAAGAGTGGGGCTGTCTAGCACAATGAAACTGTGTCCCCAGAACATGTTCTACCCTGCACTTGGTAGCCCTCATGCTTGTCCTCTTCCTCCAGCCCAAGGGACTCAGTGAGTACAGGAGTCAAGGAGGAGGACAGGAGCCAGTTGGCCAGTCCTGTGAGCAATGACTGTAGCTCGATGGTGTCAGTGGCCATCTGTGTCTGGCTCAGGGTCTCAGGAGGCCAGAGCCAAGGAACAGCCTGCCTCAGCTACACTGCCAGGGACAGACCAGAGTCTGTAGCTCCCTGCAGTCATTTCTGGGTTCTGCAGTGTGGTCCCCACCTCAGAACCGGCCACCCCAGGTAAATCAGATACCCAGGTCCCTGGCTGTGTGTCCCAGGTCCCAGAGCACACAAGTGAATCTAACCCAGAGTGTCCTGACCTGATGGCCATGTGCTAGAGGCCCAGGTCCTCACACAGCTCTGACCTGGATCCTGCCAGGGTCTGGTGAGTGTGGTAGGAGGCTCTTCCCAGGCCTTCAAAGGGCTACTTCCTCCTCAATGTACCTGGTATATGCAATGGAAATGGGCCACGGGTGCCACATCTGTGTCCTCAGACTCACTAGGCAGGACAGGAGCCAGGCCCACGTTCCAAACACCTCCCTTGTGTAGGTAAGCAACAGGGCTATGTTCACGTGCCGGCAGTGACACCATGGTTGTGTGGCCAAATGAGTAAGGAACAGGGCTCTGGAGTCTCAGTGTGTCTGCTCAGTTCTCACCTTGTTCCTGGGCAATGGCTCGAGGGGGTGGAGTGTTCACCCTGCCCTAGTTTCCCCCATTGCCTGGCACAAACTTGTGGTCATTGTGCCTATTTCTCCTCCTGCACTTGTTCTTCCAGGATGTGAAGTGGGAACAGCACAGCCCCCTGCCTGCCAGTTCTTCTTGGCCCTGCAGGGCATGTGCCAACCATAGACTTTCCCCAGCTCTGCATGCACAGCAAGCTCTCAGGTAGTGGTCGGTGTGGACTCCTGGAGAGCAGGTTCTGGGAGACAGGTGCATCCACCATGGCTGGGGACACAAGGGGACCCCACCCTGTGACTTCTCCAAGGTGCCCTTGCTGACATCAGCCTGGAGGGTGCTGTGATGATATCTGTGTCCTCTTCAGTTAAACATTTGAACCCTAGGGCTCTGAGGAAGGGAGAGGCAGTGCTCTGGTATGGATTTTTATGAGTCTTAATGATTTAGTTGGTTCTCAAGGTCCAGCTGAATCTAGAACTCAGCACTCATGGTGTGGAAGACTGTATGGGAAGCAGGCTCTCTGTCTGAGAAGATGGGGAACACCTCCTTCTCTACTCCTAATCCCAAGGCTGGATGGGAGGGTCCAATCAGCTGAGGGCAGGGTGAGGTTGACCCTTTTGGAGCTCTACAGGAGGAGGCCATGCACAAAAGAGCACACCCTTACCTGCCCTGGACATTACCCTGCCCAGCTGGCAAGGCCAGGAGGAAGGGAGGGTGCCAGGCCTGGTCAACCCCCCAGATAGAAAAAAAAAAAAAAAAAAAAAAAAAAAAAAAAAAAAAAAAAAAAAAAAAAAAAAAAAACCCAGATAGGCTGGCTGGGCATCCTTTTCACTAGCCCATCCCCACCCTCACCAGAGAGGGTCTTTGTGTGGAAAATGAGGCTGCTTGCCTCAGAACTGGGCATGCCCCTACTATTCTGAAGGCTGGGAGAGAGGCTGAGTCCTCTTTTTCTAGCTCTGAGCCCATTTATTTGTTTCTGAGTCTCCAGGTCAACAAACATTGAGTAACTAAAATTCCCTCCTTGAGCCGGGCGTGGTGGCACATTCCTGTAATCCCAGTATTCGGGAGGCTGAGGCAGGAGGATTGTTGTGAGTTCGAGACCAGCCTGAGCTACAAAGTGAGCTTAAGGCCAGCCTGAACTGCACAGTGAGACACTGTCTCAAAAAGACCAAAATAATAATAATAATAATAATAATAATAATAATAATAATAAAATAAAATTCCCTCCTTATAGAGAGATATGCTGGGGTAGCTGGAAAGAGAGGGAGCCCTAAGCTTTAGGGAGGGCGTGGGCTTGCCATAGGCACCCATACTCAGGGCTTGCACAGGTCCTTGGTCTGGAGCCCAGCTACTGCTTTCCACCACCATGCTGTGGTCTCAACATGCCCAGCCCCTCTGTGTTTTGCAGCTGATGCCAGGCAAGTCCCTGGAGCAATGGGTCCCTGGAGGCAAGGCCTTGTAGGGACAGCATGTCTCTGCTTAGAACGGACAACTCAGCCTGAGCCTGAGGATAGCTGGCCAAGAGCTGCCACCTCAGGGTCCTGGCTCTGACCCTTCTCTGCTGGAGAGAGCCATGGAGGAGGCCAGGGAAGGGATGAGGTTTTTGTGGAGGCTGGGGCAGCTCTGCTCCCAGCGTTCTGCAGAGGAGGGCACAGGGGTGCAGTGTAGACATGAGGTTGGCAGCACACAGGGCCTGCTCTTGTCCAGCTCAGTGGCCTGTCCTTTAGCTCATCTTCCCAGTAGCCCCGGGGACCCGGGTGTGGGGTGCCTGGCCCCAGACCACAGCCAGCCATCAAGCGAGGGAGAGAATGACTGGGTGTGGGACTTTCTGGGTGTAAAGAGCCTGGGTCTACGTGCAGCCAGAACCTGAGGAGCTCTGTCCACCCTGACCTGAGCCGCGGACTTGAACTGTCCACAGAAAGAGCTGTATGCATGCAGGTCTGCACTAGCCCTGTGGGGACTGAAGATGTCTGGCAAATCTCGTCTGGCCCTAAGCACAGACTTACAGCACAACTGACCCTGTCCACACTGCACTCTCCTTGAGTCTCAGGCCACAAATGACCCGTAGTAACAGGAGGACATGAGTTACCCAGAGTCCCCATTTTGGGGACTTGGAGTGCTCTTGAATCTCAGCGCCCTGGGAAGGGACACATATCCCTTGTTGCATCTCCAGGATGAGCAAGGGTTCATGGGAAAAGCTCAGCCTGCTTCTCCCAGATGGCTGGATCCCCATAAGGCCGACCTTGGCATTGTGCCTCAGGCCAGGCCCAGCTGCCCCAAGCCCAGGTGTCCATCCTGAAGGAGGTGGAGGTTCATTCCTCAGAGGCTGCCCACCCCTGGCTGGGGGCTATGCCATCCCCAGCCAGGAGCCACATCTTACTCTGCCCTCCCTCAGGTCCCTGGCTGTCGGGCCGCAGTTCTCCATGCTGGGCACTCACCCGGTCCTCTGTGCCAGCATCCCTGGCCTGGTGCCCAAGCAGCTGCGCTTCTGCCGGAACTACGTGGACATCATGCCCGGCGTGGCTGAGGGCGTGAAGGTGGGCATCCAGGAGTGCCAGCACCAGTTCCGTGGCCGCCGCTGGAACTGCACCACTGTGAACGACAGCCTGGCCATCTTTGGGCCAGTGCTTGACAGAGGTACTGGGGCCTGGGGGGACCAGCAACCATGGGGAGCCCTGAGCATGTGGTGCTGGAACCTGGTCCAGATGCAGCTCGTGCCATTCTCAAAGGTGGCAGAGCCAAACAGTGGCCACTACGTGGCCTCTGACCTGCATGTCTGTGGACCTCAAGCCCAGGATTGAGGACAGAGACAGAGATGCAAAGATATAGAGGCAGAGACACTGACAGAGAGGCAGAGACAAAGAGAGGGGCTGAGACAGAGATACAGAAACAGACAGAAATGAAGTCAGGGTTAGAGACAGAGAAGGGGTCAGGGAAGACAGAAGCAGAGCCAGGGAGAGATGGAGGGGAGAGATGGATGACAGCCTCAGGAGAGCCAAGCCTTTCTGTGCAATGGGGTGTCTGCTCACTGAGTGGAGTACAGTAGGTAGGCACACTGAGCCTGCAGGCACTACCTGGCTGGCGGCCAGGATTTCCCCTGGCCACCATGGTGCCATTCTCAGACTTCCTGCAAGTGCAGTCGTTACTGCTGGGTGTGGTGGTGTATGCGTCATGCCAGTATACTGGGAGGCTGAGGCAGGAGGAGTGAGACTCCAAGTTCCAACAGAATCATTTCATGTTTTAAAGAGACAGTGTCCCAAAATAAAAAATAAAAGAAAGGACGGGGATATATCTCAGTGCTATGACCTGGGCTCAATCCTGCAGGAAAACCCATCTAGTTACAGAATACGTGTTGGGGCAGGGGTACCCTGGGCGCCCTGTGCCCAGCATCCTGCAGGGCTGTGGTCCTCTTCATGTCTGACACTGCTCCATGCAGAGGTTCCACGTTGTGTGTCTGCACCAGCTGTGGACTCATGGCTTGTCTTCACCTCTCATTGTCAGGACCAGCACTGCTGGGAGCTTTCTTGGCCAAATGTCCCTAAATGCCTGCTTTCGAGTCTTTTGGGCACATAATCAGGAATGGGGGTCACTAGGTCTCATGCTAATTCTAATTAAAAGGTTTTAGTTTTTAATAAATCATAACATGGGTGCATGGTGGTGTTTGATTTGCACAGAGTGGCCAGTGACACTGTGTGTGTCCTCAGTGAAACAGCGACTTGAAGTCTCTGCCTGCTTCCAGTCCAGCTGTCTTTTTGTCACGGAGTTCTAAGCATTCTGTATGGATCCTTCATGCCAGGCAGCTCCAGATGTGGGGCTGGGAAACCTTGGCCCTGTGGTGGGGCTGCCTTTCCACCAGTGGCAGTGGCCTGCCTGCACTTCTAGCTGTGCTGGCACCATACTAAGTAAGCACTGCCCAGTCAAGAGTGCAGAGGCTGTGCTGTGCTTTCCTGTGAGTCTAATTCACAGGAATTATTCATCTGTCATACTTGGGCATCTGCCCATCTGGAACTAATGCTTGTGAGGACGTCTGGCCACCACTGCCACACCTAGGTGCTGCAGCTTGTGGGCCTGTACTCAGAAATCAGGCTGGAGAGTCTCCCACCCAGTTTCCTCTTGCGAGACTATTTCATCTGTTTGTGGTCCCTCTCAATTCTCTGTGAAGTTTAGGACCAGGTTTTCTATTCCTGAAAGAAAGGAAGGCCCTTGAGGTTGTGATGGCTGCCCTGAGTGTGCACTTCCTGCAGAGGTGTGGGTGTCTCGACCAGACCCATCCTCCTGGTTCTTCAGAGCTCCATACATTGCCTCGCCTTGTGGTGTTGGGCAGGCTCCCTCTCACTTATTGATGCTGTTGGAAGTGGACTACTCTTTTTCTGGTGGTTTCTTGCTCAGACACAGATGTACAAAGGGATAGAGGGATACTGTATGTCTCCATCCTGTGTATTTGCTTGGCTTCTTTCCTGGTTCTGAGTTGTCCTGTTTCCTGGTTTTTGTTTTGGGAGATTTTGTGGAATTCTGTCTCCAGGAGGGGCTCATCTATGAAGAGACAGCTCTGCCTCCTCCTTTTGTCTCCAGCTGGGTCAGTGGTGGTACATAGAGGGCAGCCAGGCCTGTGGTTCCTCTCAGGTGAGCGTGGCAATGTTTAGCCTTTGGCCACTGAGCATACATCAGGCTATGACAGTCACTCCATCCTCTGTCATGTGCCCAGTAGTAGGCTTCAGGTGGTTTTCAGCATTGCTGAGAAAAACCCATGGTCTTGGCTCTACCCTGACAGAAGCTGGATTTTGACAAATCATTTCAGCCCTCTCTGTGAAATCAAGCACAGCTCCTCCAGGAAGTGTTGCTCTGCTGCTCACCTAGTGGCTTCCTACCAGGCTCTCAGTTGGGGATACTGACCCTACTGCCCAGTGGGGTGTCCAGGTCACTCTGGCATCCCATATGAGGGGCAGGATGTCCCCTGGCTGGAACTTTGGATGCTGTGGCCAAGCAGCAAGTGGCATGGAGGAGCCTAGGCCAGGATGAACAGCACTGTGAATACTGATGCCTCACCACTCTGGGTGAGTTTTGTGTTCCTGTCTTCTTGGCTTCCCTTCATCTCTGTGGCCCAGGTCATGTGTCCAGACTTTCCAGTTTGCCCCTCCACCCTGCCACACACCTCCGCCTCAGGTCAGACCTAGCCTCCACCCTCCTGTAGCTTGGATCCCTCCCTCTGCACCATGGCTCCTGACAGAACAACTGCCCCTCCCTCCATCCCTCCCTGCCCTTGTCCAGCCACAAGCTGCAGTTTGTATATCCAGTTCCTACACCAGGACCCCCAGGTGACAGCTTTGGGAGGCGGGGCTGTCAAAAGTGATGAGGTCAGACAGTACAGTCTTGCGCCCCTCTAAAAGACACACCAGGGACTGCAGTACCTTGCTGTGTATGGACAGGGAAGGGCATCTGTGACCAGGAAGCCAGGCATTAACCTGGGACCTCCAGTCCCCAGGACAGGAACTAAGTCTGCATAGCCTACAGACACTGCAGAAGAAGGGAATGGCTTTGCTGTGGCCTGGTTACCAGGACTCATAGTGACGGAGCAGGGAGGCCAGGCTGTAGCTACTGGAGACAGTAAGGACCAGCTGAGGAAACCCCAAAGCCCTAAGAGTGTGGAACCATCCAGATCCTCAGGGGAGGCACTGGAACAGGGCCTGGGACCACTTGGGCTCTCTGGCAGCTCTGCCTGCACAAGGAGGAGCCTTGTAGCTCTCCCTGTATATTTGGCTGTCCAGGCAGCAGTGCAGCAGTGCACTTGCACTTGGTAAGAGCCAGTGGGCTATGGAACCTCCATTTTTTTTTTTTTTTTTTTTTTTTTTTTTTTGTGGACCCAGGGATTGAATCAGGCCCTTGCACTTGCCAGGGAAGTGCTTATTCCACTGAGCCATCTTCCCAGCCCCTGCACTTGCACTTGGGCATATGCAATTTCGTTTTCTTCATGCAACTTTAGTGCATATGTGAATTCACATGCATGTGCAGGTGGGTCCTGTGTGTACACGTGCCTGCAGTGTGCACGGACACGGTGTCAATAACCCTGTCCTCCACGAAGGTGGGCATCCCACATGAGAGCTAGAGGCCCCTTCTTGGGCTGCACCCTCAGAAAGGCCAGATAAGCACAGATGTGCATGGGAATCTCAGCTGGCAGATTGCAAGCCCAGAGTTATCTAGATGCACAGGGTTCTTGGTCCCATGGTCCTTCAGTCTGTTGAAGGCTGAGCCCCTAGCCTGGGGTACCAGCACCTCAGGGCAGCCCTTCCTTTCCAGGGTTGTGTGATGGTTGATGTAAAGTAGACTGTGTGCTGTTCATCTATCACTAGTTAGTGACAGTTGGCTTGTTATCTTTTTGCCTACTGTGGATTGCACTGCCTTCAAGTGGAGAACCTGTTTTCCTCATCCTTGGGGTTCTGTTTAACATTTTGAGGTACTCTTTTTTATTGAGAAACAAATATCAATGAGATAGTTTCAAAGCTAACTAATATGACAGTTTCAAAAATTAATGCATTGTATATTGTTATTTTCTTAGTGGTTGTCCATACTACAGAATTGAGGCACTCTTGAACTTTCCCAAAGCTGCTGTGGTGCAGGTCATGGCCTTCAGCAGAGCACAAGTCTCTGCCTTCCCCACAGACTGTGGAAGCTGCCTGTCACTCTGGCCATCCTGGCACAGGAAAAGGGCCATCTCACTGAGTGGTAAGAGTCCTGTACAGTATCCTGCAAATACATCCCTTATCCAGTACAAGATATGCAAATATAGTTCTCCTTCTGTGAATTTGACTGACTGATGGACTGCTTTTAATTGTTTGTTTTAAGACAGCCTACGCCATTTTGTAGCCCAGGCTGGCATAGAACTCAAAATCAACCTTTTGCCTCAGCCTCCTGGCCATCTGTGGAGCTTTTTCACTCTCTTTATAGAAGCTTTTTTTTTTTTTTTTTGCAGAACCGGGGATTAAACTCAGGCCCTTGTACTTGCCAGGGAAGTACTTATTTGACTGAGCCAGCTCCCCGGCTCCTTTTCACTCTCTTTGGAGCAAAAGTTTTTAACTTTGATTAAGACCAATTCATCTACTTTTTCTTTGGCAGCTTGACTTTTTGCAACACAGGTAAGAAACCACTACCTAACCCAAGATCACAATTTGCTCTCATTCCATTTTCTTGCAAGGGTTTTATAGCTTTAACCCTTTTGACTAGGACTTTGATCTACTTTGAGCTATTTTATATGTCATACGAGGTAGAGGGTCCAACTCTAGGTAATCTAGTACCAGCTTCTAGAAAGAATATTCTCCCCTCTACTGAACTCCTTTTGGTACCCTTGTAAATCCATGTGAGTTGGACATGGTGATGCATGCTTGTAATCCCAGCACTCAAAAGACTGAGGCAGGAGGATCACCATGAATTTGAGGCCAACCTGGGCTACAGAGCAAGACCAGTCTCAAAAAAGAAAGAAAACAAAACAAAACTCAGTTGGCTCTGCATGTATTCATGTGCTGTCTGTGCCATTCCAAATTCTTCACTAGGGGTGTGCTGTTCTCTTCTGTCCCTGTCTTTCTGTGTCTGTCAGCCTATCTCTTTCTCTCTTCAAGTGCTCTACCACACAGCTACATCCCTAGTCCTCCATCCTTTCTTTAAAGTTTTGAGGGGCTAGCCAGATAGTTCAGCGGACTACTGAAGCACCTGCTTAGGCAGGTGTAGGGACTGGGGTTCCATCCCAGGCATGCCATGCTGGTCCCTCCTCTGGGGCATGCTGAGACAGGAGACTGAGACTGGGTGTGATGGCACACACCTGTAATCTCAGTGCTTGGGAGGCTGAAAACAGGAGAATCACTATGAGTCTAATCTGTGTAGTGCGAGCCTATAGATTCTATACTAAAATACATTTTAAAAAAAAGAAGAAAATTTTCTCATGGGTAGAGAAAGTGGGAGAATTTTGTTATAATACTCTCAATACTTTGATCTTTTATTTTTTGTAGTTCTATGTCAGTTTTCCTTAATGTTTTAAACTGGGTCTCACAATGTTGTCCAGGCTAGTCTGTACCTCTGAGAATCAACCAACCCTCAGGCCAGTGTGTCCTGCATAGCTCGGACCACAGATACTTACCCCTCTCCTGGCTTCTGTCTTTAAATGTAGAGGAAGACAGGGAATTAGAAGTGACTGACTTTTCCAAGTTCCAGTGATTACTAGCAGCGCCACACCTTAATTCTGGGATGCCCCCCCACTGGCCAGGGCCAGCGCTTGATGGCCAGGGCCAGAGCTGGAGTCCATCTCCCTTGGGTCTATGCAAGACAGCAACCCTCTCTGTTGCAGGAGCACAGAGGCTCCTGTGCTCACCATCAGTGCCTGTCTGGCTGGCAGAACAAGCACTGTGTGCAGACAGAGGTGATGCTTGAGGGACGAGGAGTAGCTGTGTGCCTGGGCTTCTAGGCCAGCATTCCAAGAGGCCCTTTGGGCCTGACCTCCAAGGGCTTCCTCCCTGCTCCATGTAGGTGTGGACAAGGGCTTTATACTCCTGACCTACTATGGCCTCTGACAGGGCTGGAGGAATTGGGGACTGTGGCAATCTGGCTCAGTCCCCAGGCAGAAGGAAGGCCCACTGCAGGGTGTGAGGAAAGTGCATCCCCAGCCCTCCACTCCTCTCTCCCTGTCCCTACCCCACCTCTCTCTCCCCTGAACACCCCATGCTTCTGAGGTGTTCCTGGTAGGCTGCCCCACCAAGTTTGTGCCAGGAGAGGTGAAGGGTGAAGGCTGGCAGGTCATAGGGCTTCCCATGGGTGTATCAGGCTGCCCAGGGCCAAACAACACCCCTTCCATGATTGGCTGAACACTTCTGGCCCAGCACTGAGCACTGTGGAACCCCTGAGACCCTCTGTGAAACAGCTTCCCCCTGGACGAGCAGCTTTATCCAGCCCTCAGAGCATCAACTCCAGCCCTCCACTCCTCTCCCTGTTCCTACCCCATGCCCTCTTACCCCCTCTGTCCCTAGGGACCTGTCCTACCCTCCTCTGATGCAGCCAGGAACAGAGTCTTGGAGCCCCACACCTCACTGAGGTTGAAACAGAGACCCTGGCCCCTCATACACCTGCCCAGAACTGGGAGGAAAGAATCCTCCTGGTGCTCCAGAGGCTGCTCAAGCCATTGTGGAGACCCGGCTGCCTGGCAGGCCTCCCAGTAATCAATCTGATTGGATTAGGGTCAGGGCGACCCTAATCATGTCAAAGGTCACCCAGGCTTTATGGCCCAGGCCTCAGGGGTGCCTGACCACCCCTGCTGAGGCAGCCTTCTGGAACAGAGTTTAACATCCACCAGCCACTGGGAGGAGGGGGTAACAGTCTCTGCATGCATGCATGTGTGCCTGTAGGTATATAAACAGGTGTACACATGTCCATGTTCATCTGTGTGCCTATGTATGGGTAGGACTGTATCAAGTGACCAATGCATGTGTGTGCATGTGCCTTGATAGGCATACGTGTGTGTGTGTGTGTGTGTGTGTGTGTGTGTGTGTGTGTGTGTACATGAAGGAAGTGCTCCATCTTCTGCTTCCAGTCCTTCACTTATGTCCCTGGGCTGTGTCTGCCAGCAGGCAGCTCACCTGCTGGAGCAGAAGCATCTAAAAAATGCAAAGTGCCTGGAGTGTGGGTGTAGCTTATCTGTCCCCAGCACCCAAGGGTGTCAGGCAACACCCTGTCTTGACTTCAGGCAAGGTAAAGGCCTGGAAGATGAAGGCTCACCCTTCAAGGGAGGCCCGGAAGGAGTCTGTTGGGGGGGGCTGGTGGGTGGTGCCCAGGACACCATCCCTGCCTCTGCATACTGCATACAGTTCTGCCCTTGGCCTCCACCTGTTCCCCAGCAACGCCCCCTGCTGTGAGAGAAGGCCGCTCAGGTGGCCTCTGCTCCAGACGTCCGCACCCTCAGGGGAAGAGCTGCTCCCCTGGTTCCTGTGCTCCTACCTTCCGCGCACCCTCACTCACTCCAGGGCTCTATTCCACCCTCACCTGCCTGGGCAGCATCTCCTGCTTACATCGGTGCCCTGGCTCAAATGGAGGCTGCCCCCTCCCCGTGGCCCTTGAGTTGACCTTGCTCCCATATACATCTTGGTCCTACTCCTTAGGCCCTAGAGGTGGCAAAGTGGGGACGTGAGGGTACCAGGTACCTAGGATGGGCTGGGTGCCTGGACACCTGCCTTCCGCGGCCCTGGACCTCCCTCCCCCGGTCCCGCTGGGTCTCACACGGGGAAGTTCAGCTCGCCTGGCCTCCCTCCCGCTGCTGGCTCCAGCCTCACAGCCCCTTGGGGGGTGGTCCTCGGTCCACCCTGTGTGTCCCCCTGCTAGGGCGCAGGCGAACAGCAAGGGCAGCTCTGGAGAGAAATGCTGTCCCCAAATCCAGGTTGCGACCCCTGACCCCCCCATCCGAAAGTGTTGCGGTTCGTGCTGCGTTGGGGGTAGGGGCTCCCTGGCTCCGGGAGCCTCTCCGGTATATCATTAACTCTCCACCATGGGAGGGGGACCCCGGCTGACGCCCCGCCGCGTCCGGCTCGGAGCACAATGTCCCTGCGAGGACGACAAGATTAAGCACAAGGGGAAAGGGAAAATGCTGCTGGCGATTCACACGCCCTTCGGGGTGTTGAATGGAGGCAGCTGAATAGGGATTTCCCCTCGCGCCGACGGCCCGGCGGGCGGCACATACCTCCAGGTTGCTATGACTGGCCGGCCATCGCCTAATCACCGGCCGGGGGGAAATTCATATAAAATATCGCGGGCCATTGTGGGCCTAACGCGGCGTGACAGCGCGGCACAAAGCGGGATTCAGCAGCCCAGCGGGCCAGCGAGGCGCCCGGCCGTGCGGGCCGCCAGGCGGTGTCAGGGGCCGCGGCCACGCTGGGGCGCGGGCGCATTCCGCTCTCAGGTGGCTCCGGGGCCTTTTGTGCCCCGTGTGATTACCAAATGCCACCGAGACACCCCCTCCGGGCGCCGGCTCCTCCTCAGCCTGCAGAGAGCGGCGGGCAGCAGCGGCCATCCGGTCCGCACCCACCCTCGGGTCCTGGTGCTCTGGAAGCCACAGAGCCCCCACAGAAACAGGAACCCGAGTCAGAGCAGCCCAGCTGCGGGACTGATGGCTCCTGCCTGCTGAACACCCTGCACCAGGGAGGCTGGAGTGTCTGGTGCAAGGGGTAAGGGTGAGGGCCAGTGCCTTCTGGGTCCCTCCATCACTGGGCCCCCTGAGGCTAGGCCTGGGCACAGGCAGTTCCAGCAGGATGATACCCCCTTGTTTCCCCAGTTTCGGCCGGGAGGACTTAGGAGGGACTGGATCAGGCAAAGGGTCTCCAGAGTTTCTCTGCAAGCAGCAGGGGCCCAGGCCCAGCAGGGGTGGTGTGGCAGCTTCACTCTGCTTTTGTGCCCTGCTGAGCCAAAGGTGCCAGTGGTCCATCCACACAGCCCCAGAAGAGGGTGTTTGAACTCAGGGACCATGTAAAGGGGCCACAGCTCTGCAGGAACTGGGAACAGACCTGAGGGAGTACAGAGGCCTGCAGCCCTTGAAGGTGAGTGTCCTGGGACAACAGGACATGACTGGACAGGCAGAACACACCCCAATTCTGGAGAGCCCCTGCCCCAGGACCCAGACCAAGGGACCCTCCTTCAGGCAGAGGCCAGCCAGAGACCCACTGACCTTGGACTGTGAGCCAGCAGTACTTTGGAGGGTGCAGCCCAGCCCAGGGAGCCAAGGCTGTGTTATCTCCATGGAGATAACACAGCCTTGGCTCCCTGGTCCTTTCAGAGGATGGGTACTGGGAGAGCATGGACTCTGAAGCTAACTCCAGCCTAGGCCATTGACCTAGGTCCCTGACCCCAATATGTGTGTGTTTCTCAAGTGCCATTGAAGATTTCCCTGCAGGGCCAGGAAACAGCTCCCACCTACTCATGGTCCTGCATCCTAGCCAAGCCAGGTGCCTCCCAGTCAACCCTTCTTTCCAGGTCACACCTATCCCTCAGAAAGCCCATGCAAGGTTCCTCAGGGTGAGGTGCATGTGTCCCAAGTGGCTCTCCCTCCACTTCCAGCAAGCTTTCCCTTGGCCAGGCACAGAGCTGAGCCACACAGGGCTTCTTGCCCCCCAAGAAGCCCTGAGGCTTCTACAGGAAGCTAGAGGCTACTACAGGAGCCAGGAGATCCCACACATGTGCAGAAGGCCACAGTGACCTCTCAGGATGCTTCTGCCCATCTTCACACTCCCTGCTGTGTAGTCTGGCTCAGGTCTGAGCCTCTCCCAGTCTTTGTTGGGGCTGTTCTTTCTTCCATAAAATAAGGATGCACTAGGACTCCTTTCTGTGCCCTAGGACAGGGCAGCCTCCTACATGAGCTCCACAGCATCTGCCTTCCAAGAGCACAAGGGTCCTTGTAGTTGGCCTCCTGGTGACCTCCATGGAAGGGCACTCCAGAGGGACAGGTAGAGGCCTTCTGATCCCCTTAGAGAACATCAGCATCACAAGCCATGGGCCCCAATAGCTTCACAGTGTTGGAAGAAAGACAAGAACCTTGGAATGACTGCTGCAAACCCCTTCACCAGGTAGAGACTTGGAGTAAGTCCTTTCTTTTGGGTGTTCAGAGGTCCTATTCTGAAAATGTAGTAGGTATTGTGCACATTTTAGGCTCTCTCAACACAGTGCAAACACATGGCAGTCCTCTTTCAGTCCCCAAATGATCAGAGGGATTTGTTCAGATGCCTCAAAAGCCATAAGACTCAGGGAGAGAACATAACTGCTAAGCACATCTCATGGTTCCTGGCACTTGAGTGTTACACTATGATTGGCCTGCCAGCAGCTCTTCTTGCTCTCTGTAGACAGTCTCCACCCATCCTACTGCCTGCCACCTACATCCATCCATCATCTGTCCACTTACACTTCCATCCACCAATACACCTGTCCACCTGCCTATCACCTATCCATCCATCCATGTAACCATCCACACATCTATCATTCATCCAGCCAGCCTTCTCCCTTTCCCTCATCTGTCTACCCATTCACCCATCTCTCATCATCCATCAGCCTATCCAAGTCTGTCCATTCCAGGCCCACCCTAGAGCTTGAGTTGCCAAGCTTGACTAGTGCCCTTCTCCTCCCTACACTTCCTGGTATCCATAGGATCCCAAAGGCAGGTGACTCAGCACACCCCCAATGCACAATATCTAAAACCAGCAGGGCTGGTACCTAGAAGTAAGAAGACTTCACTTCATCCATCCTTCTCCTCAAGGTAGGAACTCCCTCCATTGGACAGTGAGTCACCACCAGAAACAGAACTCCTTCACCTTTCAAAAAGCCTTGGCCATGACCACTCTTATATTGATGAGCAACCCCTGTTCTCAAAACTTTCTTATCCTCATTCTTGAGACTGGGCACCTCACACAGTACTTATCTCATAACTCTCAGTCTGCACCTGGTGCTGCTTATGTTGACTCTGGGATCATGGATGGATGGATGGAGATATGGGTAGAAGGATGAGTGGTGAGTAGATGATAGATGAATGGTGGGTAATGGATGGATGGGTGGTAAGGGATGGGTAGTGGGTGGATAGATGGATAGAACAAAAGGTAACTGACACTTTGCATGAACTCAATAATTGTTACATGATACCACAGTAAGTCCCTGCGGAAGATGGCTTCCCAGATGGGTGTGCTTTTTTTTTTTTTTTTTAAACAAGGTCTCACTATCTAGTCCAGGCTGGCCTTGAAGTCATGGTGATCCTCCTGCCTCAGCCTCCTGGGTGCTGGATGACAGGTATGAACCACCATACCCAGTGGATTTGTTTCTTTTATAGAATACTTTATCACATGACTCCCTTCTTCCTTCCTTTGCATTCATTACAATGTGGAGTTTTGAGTTGGAACAGGCTTTTGCTAGCTGGAAAAAGTATGGTGGACATTTTTTTTTTTTTTTTTTTTAGACAGGGTCTCACTATGCAGTTCAGGCTGGCCTTAAGCTCACTTTGTAGCTCAGGCTGGTCTCAAACTCACAACAATACTCCTGCCTCAGCCTCCCAAAGTGCTGGGAGTGCATGCCTGCGCCACCACGCCCGGCTAGGTGGAGACAGTCTAGTAGTTAGCTCATACACGGGTATTGGTGGCCACACTAAGTCAGGCTTCAGCATATGATTTATTTTCTTTCCTTGTCAAGTCTATGGCTCCCTTCTTTTCACTTGAAAGCCTCACTTTCTGAATGCTCCCTGGCATATGCAAATGGACAGCTTCACTTTTCTTGTGCTTTGAGGCCATCATTAGATAAAACAAAGGTTACTTGAATACAAGTACTGTGATACTGCAACTACTGTACTGATAGCCTGGGGCACTAGGTGACTAGTTCAGGACATCCCAGACAAGCTATATGTCAGCAGGGACAGAGCAGGGCAATGTGAGATTTTATCACACCATTTGGAACAGTGTGCCACTTAAAATATGTGAAGTATTTCTTTCTGGAATGTTCTGTTTAATATTTTCAGACTGTAGTTGAACATGGGTATCTGAAACTTCTGATGAAGGGGATGACCATACCTCTAAGTAAATTTTTTGTGATGGACACACCATGCATTTTTTTTCTAGCCACCTATTGGTGGACACGTAGACTTGCAGTCGGGAGCTGTTATGGTAGTGAGCTGCTGTACTTGGTTCTGAACCTGGGAATAAATTTCCTCTGCAGTGGAGACCCACGGCAGGTGGTGGGTATGTGCCCAAAGTTCTCCAAGAGGAGGAAGCCAGGTTCCCTTCACTCACTGCATTCGAGGCTGCTGGTCTCTCCACACCTCACTGACTCCTGTATGCCTGGTGTCTTACCTCCAGGAATGAGGTGAGCCTCATTTGGCTTTGGTTTGCAGAATCTTCCTGAGTGTCCATTGACTCTGGTATAATTTTTTTTTCATTTGTTTAATTTTTAATGAAATACAATAATTGTACCTATTCAGGAAGTACAGTGTATTTCAGTGTAGGAATACATTGTAGAATAATAATATCATAGTTTTAGCATATCTTAAACTTTTATCTTTTTTTCTGATAAAATTCAAAATCCTCTCTTTTAGCTATTTTTAAATGTATGGCATCATCACTCGCTGCAGCTGCCCTGCTTCCAGCCCATACCCAGTACACCCTGCTGGCAGACACTAGAGCTGCATGCGGCCTCTTTCTGCATAGGAGCAGGTCACAGGAAAGGTCACACTGGTTGAGGCAGTGGTAGGGATGAAGGCAGACTTCTAGGTGACTGTGGGGAAAGAGGATGTAGTTTTTTGTGCTGATCTGGATCTAAAATTTTCCTGGGAGCTCAAGTGCTAAGGGCTTGGACCCTGGACAGTGTGTGGCTGGGTTGTGGATGGTCCAGAATAGCATGGACTCATAGAAGGTGCTGGAAATGGTGGGAGGTACTGTCTGGTTGGACTAGGTCTCTAGGGCACTTCTAGAGATTAACACATCCCTGGTTCCTTTTGACTCTGCACAGCCTCAGGTGGCTGATCTGCTCCTCACCAGCATGTTCTGTCTCACCTCAGACATAAAAGCAACAGAGCCAAGGGACTATGGGCTGGAACCCCAGGAACCATGATCCAAAATAATTCCTTCCTACTTTAACTTGATTTTGTCAGTTTTTTTTTTTTTTTTTTTTTTTTTTTTTTTTGAGAGTAGA
This sequence comes from Ctenomys sociabilis, assembly GCA_004027165.1. Taxonomy (NCBI): domain Eukaryota; kingdom Metazoa; phylum Chordata; class Mammalia; order Rodentia; family Ctenomyidae; genus Ctenomys; species Ctenomys sociabilis. Next base: position 67,576 of record PVKA01003253.1, read on the forward strand.
AGGGGCCAGGGAGATGGTAGAACATATATTTGGGAAAAAAGCTTGTCTCAGAGAGGACAGAAGGGGCCCCTAGTGGATTGCCTGGGAAGCTGTAACTCTTCCAGGGACTTTCATAGAGGAAAACCATGTCGTGAGGCCGGTCTAAGGTGGTGGAGAAGGAACTCACCTAGGTGGACATGAGGTGGGACAAAACTATGGTCAACCAATGAGATCACAAGCACCATTGCTCAGGTAAAATTGATCAAATCAGTACCAAATGGGGAAGTGAGTCATATAGCAAGTGGACATGACTATGGGACAAGGTCTCTTCCTGTTGGGGGTTGGGCTAGTGACTCATTTGGGCTCTTTCAAGGTGATTGATACCTTTTTAGAATATCAATCCCTGATGCCCCTCCCTAGGGAAGTATGTAGCTGTGTTTGTTTCCTCTTTTGTCTTGGTCTTGAGGTCTGGCCCATATGGGAAGGTCTGTCTCTTCCAAGTTGCAAAGTCACCTTGCCTTCCATCTTGTCTCCTTGAGGGCCTGGCCCTGCCTGACTACCTACAATATTTCTATCTAACTTGGCTATCTGTAATATTCCCCCCTCTGAAGAAGTAACCCGAACTACTATGAGGGAACCATGGGCGATGACTGCTCTAGCTTCTTCAGGCTGAAAGGGGTCGTGGTTGTGAACCAGCAGTCAGAGATACTTTTCAGAGGTTCTATCTAAAGGCCCTCAATAGACACCAGGCATTTTCATTACAGCTTTGCATCTGGAGAAGACAAAGCCAAAGAAACTATTAAACATACATGGGCCAAAGAATCATAACAGGGTAATTATGGAAAAGACAAGTTAGAACTTTTTGTCTTAATGTGGGGTTGAATCCCTTTTATCTTCTATAGCCATTGGGTGGACCAGGGAGATGGCTCAGTAGAATAAGTGCTTCCCTGGCAAGCACAAGGGCCTGAGTTCATTCCTGGTTCCTCCAAAAAAAAAAAAAAAATGTTAATTCAAATAAAATGGCCTAGCTGCCCACACCCACGCCTATAATCCCAGGAGATAAATAAATAAATAAATAAATAAATAAATAAATAAAATGGCCTATGTCTCACCAACTCTACCATTACTGGGTACATGAATTGTCAGATCTAGGGAAAACACTGAGTATTCTCCAGTTTGCAAGTGGGCCTTTGGCTGGATAACTACTGATGAATCTGCATAAGCATCTATTAAAAGTTTTACAGGCTTTCACCTTATATTGGCAATTAACATGGTTTCCCTCAGGCTGTGAGGGGAAGACCTGTGTGTCAGATATTTTGTCACAGAAACAAAAAGCTAACATATCAATCAGTGGAAGGGGAAGAGGGAAAAAACCAAAATATAAGATAGTTATATTTAAAAAAAGATAGTTATACTACTAGTTTCTTAGTTCACCAAAAATGAAGATTTAGAGCTGGCCAAATCGCTCAGCAGAGTCCTGCAAAGCAGGCACAGGAGCCAGGGGTTTGATCCCCAGGCTACTGCGCATGGTTGCAGACTCCTGTAATCCCAGCTCTTGGGAAGCTGTAAACTATGAGTAGTGAGACCTTGAACACCCTGTAGACCCTTCTCTAAAATACAAAAAAAAAAAAAAAAAAAAAAAAAAAAAAAAAAAAAAAAAAAAAAAAAAAAAAAAAAAAAAAGCCAGGCATGGTGGCGCATGCCTGTAATCCCAGCACTTGGGAGGCTGAGGCAGGAGGATTGTTGTGAGTTCAAGACCAGCTTGAGCTACAAAGTGAGCTGAAGGACAGCCTGAACTGCATAGTGAGACCCTGTCTCAAAAAGACATTAAAAATAAAAATAAAAATAAATACAAAAAAAACCCATGAAGATGAAGATTTGTGCTAATATCATTTGAAGAATTTTTATGCCCCTATTTGTACTCTTTAACTACTTTAAATAATAACAATACTCAATGTATTAACTATTGCTATTCTATTATTTTGTTATGAAATGTTGTTTTACTTGTTTCCATAAAATAAAGAATAGTTTATTTCCCTTATCTAAGTGCAGTTCTATACTTGTTTGGTGACTTCTCCCTAATCTCTTCCCTCTCCCTGATCCTCTCCCCCTTTCTACTTTTTGGGATCAAGCATTTAGGTCCCACAACACGTAGTCTGGTCTCTCTGTCCCTGACTTATTTCATTTAACAGAACGTCCTCCAGTTCTACCCACATTGTCACAAGTGACAGATTTCCATCCTTTTTTAGGGGAGAGCAGTATTTCACTGTGCATACTACAAAGCCATTCTAACCAAGACAGCATGGTACTAGCACAAAAACTCACCAATGGAACAGAATAGAGATTGCAGCTATAAATCCACACATCAGCAACCAAATTATTTTCAACAAAGACCTGGAGAACATATGCTGGGGAAAGGATAGGTGTTTCCATAAATAGGGCTGGAAAGTTGGGAATCCACATGCAGAAGAATAACAGCCAACCCTGACCTCTTGCTATATACAAAATCAGCTCCATTTGGACAAAAGTCTTCAATGGAAGAAGACATGAAACTATGAAACAATTTAGCAGCAACCAGAGGCAATGCTGCAGGACCTGAATGGACAAGGGTTTTCTGGGCAAGACCCAAGGCACAGGCAACAAAGCCTCCATGGCTGCTCTCTGAGAAGCTCTCCTCTTTGGTCCTAGTTTGTGAGAACCACTGTGCCCCCACCCTGTCTGGTAAGCCCCATTTCTTTTCTCCCCACAGCCACCCGAGAATCTGCCTTCGTCCATGCCATTGCCTCAGCCGGTGTGGCCTTTGCCGTGACCCGCTCCTGTGCAGAGGGCTCAGCTGCCATCTGTGGCTGCAGCACCCGCCACCAGGGCACACCGGGTGAGGGCTGGAAGTGGGGCGGCTGCAGTGAGGACATAGAGTTCGGCGGGATGGTGTCCCGAGAGTTTGCAGATGCCCGGGAAAACCGGCCAGATGCCCGATCAGCTATGAACCGCCACAACAATGAGGCAGGGCGCCAGGTATGTCAAGGGGCCACAGGAGTTACCTGGGTGGGTTGACATATGTGGTGGCTAGGCCAGGACCATCTGGTGCATTCCCCCAAGACGACCAACCATGCGAAGGGGGAAGGTTAAGGCTTGGCCTGCCTGAGTCAGGGAGGGAGATTGTGAGGCAGCTATGGAGCATGATGGGGATTTCTGCCATGAGGAGGTCCACTCAGAAGGTAACTAACAAGAGGGTAGAGACAGGCAGGAAAGAAGGACTGGGATGGCACAGAATAGATGGATGGGATGGATGGAGGGATGTGACGTGATGGATGGATGGAATGGATGGATTAGATGGAGGGGAGGGGAAAATGGATGGATGGATGGATGGATGGATGGATGGATGGATGAATGGATGGATTGGAGAGAGGGATGATGGGTAGGTGGATGGAATGGACAGTTAATAGGTACACTGCTAGATTGACAGATCCTCATAAAAATATGGAAAACAGAAAAATCAATTCAACAAAACTTGGAAAGCTTCTACTTTTCTGCCTGGAGAGTAATTTGGCCTTGTCATTCACATCAGGAAAAAAGGAAAGAGGTAAGAGCTCATTGTGAGATGTTCTTGGAGTCCCTTAGACCAAAGACACCACTCACTGTGGCAGATAACAAACTCCCAAACACATGCCTGCTCAGTCTTACCTGTCCCCAAGCTGAATCTTTAAGTCAGTGGAAGAGAATCTGAGGTACAATCCAGAAATTTCTATCATCTAGTATCTTGAGAAGTAAGCCTGACCATGGATATGGAAACAGGAAGGTACGTGCAAGTCTGTTTTTAAAGCCTTCTGCAACCAATTGGCAGGGCTCTACTGGCACAACTGGTTAGTGCGTGATACCTACATAACTCTGGCCTGGAGCAGCTTCTCCTTTGTCATGCATATGTCTGAAGGTTTGTTCTCTGCAAAGACGACTTTGGTCAGGGAAAGAACAAGTACATCTGAGATTGAGCTGCCACATTGGAAATGACCTCTCTCCACTTGGAAGTTCAGATCATCTGTCTCCCTGGTCTCCTGAGGCCAGGCAGAAGGGTGGAGGTTTTCCTCTAGGGAATTCAACCAACCCAGAAAGGCCTTAGATACTTCAGCAGGAAAAGCCACAATAGAGAAAGACATCATGCCCCATAATCCATACCTCTAGCACACAGACCTCCAGCAGGATGTCTAGTGCCCGATTGCTTCATAAGCAGACAAGCTGCATGGACAGCAACAGAAAGAGGGAAACACACACACACACACACACACACACACACACACCTCACAGGAAAGGGTAATGAGGAGAGATGAGAGCAGTGCAAAACATTAGTAGCCCTGAAGGAAGACACTGCATCCATGACATTAGAATAGGAATATTAATTTTAAAGAATAGAACGGAAAAAAATAAGAAAGAAGAACAAAAGTTGAAAAATCACAGTTTCTCACAAGGTAGGAAAAAAAGACAGAGATGAAAATGGATGAAATGAGGACAGAAAATTTGGAATGCATTCACCAAGAAAGACAAGGATAGACTCAAGGGGGAAGTTGGTAAAGGAATAAAGCAGGAAGTTTTCCCAGAACTGAGTTCTAGACCACATTTGCCCAGCCAGTAGGTGGGCAGCAGAGCGGAAGGAACCATGAGAAAATGTGAATTCACAGCCCGTGTTATGGAGAGGTTAGGAACCAAACTGCATCAGGCTTTCAGGGTGGACAGTAAAACCTAGAAGAATGTAAGGTCATACCTCTGAGAATCTGAGGCAAAATGGTTTTATACCGACACATACCCAGATGAACTATGAGTTAAATGGCAAAATGTGGAAAAAATTTACTCCCAGACGCACAAATTTCAAAAAACTTAGCAGAAGGCTGCTTCCAGCAAATAGATGAGTCCACCAAGGTGAAATTAATAGTCTTTCCCATCTTGTAACATGGTGGGTGGAAAAACTGAGAAGTCAAACTCTAAAGAGAAGAAATCCAAAGCCAATGAGGCTGCTGCTAGTGGCACTGGTTTAAAAAAAAAAATGTAAGGTGAAGGTAAAAAGGGGCAGCCCCACTACAGCTGAAATCTGTTCTCGTGAGAGGAATTGGCAGATACTCCTGATCTGCTATGCATTCCAGAAAGGCTCTGTACAAGAGAAAGTATACAGCTGCTAAATCAAAGGTGGAGAAGAAAAAGAAGAAAGTTCTTGCTAAGATCACAAAACCAGTCAGTGGTGAGAAGAATGGAGGTACCTAGGTGGTTAAAGCTTCAAAAATATGCCTTGAATCGCCGGGCGTGGTGGCGCATGCCTGTAATCCCAGCACTCGGGAGGCTGAGGCAGGAGGATTGTTGTGAGTTCAAGACCAGCCTGAGCTACAAAGTGAGCTTAAGGCCAGCCTGAACTGCATAGTGAGACCCTGTCTCAAAAAGACAAAAAAAAAAAAAAAAAAAAAAAAAAATGCCTTGATACTACCCTACTGAAGATGTGCCCTGAAAACTCTTGAGCCATGGCAAGAAACCCTTCAGTCAGCATGTGCGGAAACTTCGAGCCAGCATCACTCCCCGCACCATCTTGATCATTCTCACTGGGCCTCACAGAGGCAAGAGAGCGCTCTTCCCGAAGCAGTTGGACAGTGGCTTGCTACTTGTGACTGGGCCTCTTAGCCTTAATCGTGTTCCTCTATCAAAAACATACCAGAAATTTGTCATTGCCACCTCTACAAAAATTTGATACCAACAGAGTGAAAGTCTCCAAACACCTCACTGATGCTTACTTTAAGAAGATGAAGCTGCAGAAACCCAGACACCAGGAAGATGAGATCTTTGACAATGAGAAACAGACCAGATTTCAGAGCAGCGCAAGGTGGATCAGAAAGCAGTGGACTCACAGATTTTACCAAAAAATCAAAGCTGTTCCTCAGCTCCAGGACTACCTGTGATCCATTTTTCCTCTGACAAATGTCCTCATAAATTAGTGTCCTAAGTTTCTTACTAAGAACCTAATTAAATAACTGATACATTAAAAAAGAAATTAATATAGGTTTGAATATATCAAAGAATAATTAAGAGAAAATTTAGGGCTGAATCAGTGACAGCTACATTAATAACAACAAAAGCCATGTAGGAAAAGGAACATTGTAATATATCACATGGGATGGACACGGTGGTACACACCTGTAATCCTAGCACTCAGGAGGCTGAGGCAGGAGGATCATTGGTGAATTCAAGACCAGCCTGGGCTACAAAGTGAGCTCAAGGCCAGCCTGAACTACATAGTGAGACACTGTCTCAAAAAAGACAAATATCAAGCCGGGTGTGGTGGTGCAGGCCTGTAATCCCAGCACTCGGGAGGCTGAGGCAGGAGGATTGTTGTGAGTTTGAGACCAGCCTGAGCTACAAAGTGAGCTTAAGGCCAGCCTGAACTGCATAGTGAGACCCTGTCTCAAAAAGACAACAACAACAACAACAACAAAAAAAAAAAAAAAAAAAGACAAATATCATATGGTCTTGTGTAATCCAACATTTCACCTGGGGCCAGTTCTATCAACAGTGATCAGTGATCTATCAGAAAGTACACCAATTATGGGGTGAGTGAGGTGGAAAAAGAACTGAAGACCCCTCCCCCCTTAGCACAAACAAAGCCTAATGCTTAAACAAAAATGGACCTAGGCTACATAGGGAGACCCTGTTTCCAGGAAAAGAAATCCACAAGTTGCAAGAGAAGCATGACATCTGGCCCTCATGGAGGGTCTCAGGAACTCGGGAAAAGTGCAGTGCACGTGTGAGTGTGGACTGGAATTCCTTGGCTTTCTAAGAGGTCTTAGCAACAGGGCTCATATACTGATTTAAAAAAAAGAACTACAAAAGAGGCTGGAGAAGAAGCAAGAAGTGGCAGCCCCTCTCTACGGAAAAGCCTGGCTGCGCAAGAGGCAGACACCATGTCTGTGGCTGGTGGGCAGTGAAGCCAAAGCCAGTGTGAGAGGGAGGGGCAAAGGAGGTGCAGGTCTGGCCCTGAGCAGGCTGAGGTCTTCAACTGGCACATCACAAACAAAATAAGCGTAATATGAGCAATAGACCACAGCCCCACAGTCAAGGGGAAATTATCCATTAGCCACAATAAAAGAAAGAACAGGTGAAACTGTGTTGGTACTACATTGCATGTGAACTCTGTATTAGTCTGCTTCTTTTCTGCTATAGCGAAATGCTTGGTCCCTCCAAGCTGATGAAGCTCTCTCTTGCTCGCAGGCTGTTGCAAGCCACACGCACCTCAAGTGCAAGTGTCATGGGCTGTCCGGCAGCTGTGAGGTGAAGACCTGCTGGTGGTCACAGCCAGACTTTCGCGCTGTGGGCGACTTCCTGAAGGACAAGTATGACAGCGCATCAGAGATGGTGGTGGAGAAGCACCGCGAGTCGCGTGGCTGGGTGGAGACACTGCGGCCGCGCTACACGTACTTCAAGGCACCCACCGAGCGGGACCTGGTCTACTACGAGGCCTCCCCCAACTTCTGCGAGCCGGATCCCGAGACCGGTTCCTTTGGCACCCACGACCGCACCTGCAACGTGAGCTCGCACGGCATCGACGGCTGTGACCTGCTGTGCTGCGGCCGTGGGCACAATGCACGCACCGAGCGGCGCCGCGAGAAGTGCCACTGTGTGTTCCACTGGTGCTGCTATGTTCGCTGCCAGGAGTGCGCGCGAGTCTACGACGTGCACACCTGCAAGTAACGCGCCTGCGCCAAGCAGGCGGCAAGCGCCAACCGCGGGCTCTGAAGCGGAACCCAGCTTAGGCGCTCTCCGCCTGGAGCAGAGCAAGGGTTCCGGGAGGAGCCAGCCGCCCGCCCACCGACTGGTCGGGCCTCTGCAGTACCACACCTCTGCGCCGGATGCCCCTCCTCCCTCTGGGAGTTCCCACCTTCTCGACCAGGACCTTCTGGAAGAAAACCTGCAGCCGGTCTATGCGCGGCTCCTCTTGGGAATGCACCGCTGTCCCGCCCAGTTGCTCCAGCCCAGCCTATGGCCCTGCGGGTCTCATTTTGAGCGGTTGGTGAACTCAGGCCACAGCCCAGTAATGCTGAGGACAGAGGCCCCAAAGCTTGAGTAGCCAGGACAGGCCCAGGGCCTGTGCCACCCTGACGACTCGGCTCCCGGAGCTTCTGATGAGTTGGCCGTTGAGTGGCCCCATCCAGGAGAGCACTGGTTGGCCCCAGGCATGGAGGGGCCTGGCCCTGAGAGTGTGGAGAAGACGCACATAACCGTCCTCCCTGGCATTTGAATTTGGGGTTTTATTTCCAATGCTGCTATATCTACCATCCACTGGAGTTAGACAGATGTGTTTCGTTTTGATTTTTTTTTTCTTTCTATGAAAGAAATTATTTTAGTGATAGTACATGAGTTTCAAATAATGGGGAAAGTTGAAGAGGAAAAAACAACCCAATAAGCTTGTGATTTGTGCTGGAGTTTTTCCTTATATTCTGCCTATTTTATTTGTATTAACATGTATTAAGTGTACATATTAACAAGGTTCACTGTGCTGTTTCCACGAATGATCAGTCTGGTAGGTAATATCCCATTCCTACATCTGGTGGTGAGTCTGGAGGAGAGAGAGGCACACGGCCAGGACCAGGACAGCAGGTTGCCCCAAAAGCAGAACATAGCTGGGTTTCAGGAAGAAGCAGCCAGGACAGTGTAGCCCAAGAAAGGAGGTACAGGCCAAATTGGGGCAGAGGGTAGCGAATGGCACAGGAGCTTAGGGTGTTCCAGGAAGGACAAGGGGCAGAATGGAGATCTAGAGTTACGGTGCAGAGGGGCCAAGCCATCTCCCTCTGTCCACAACCCCTCCTGCACACACACACACACACAGCTAACACCCAGCCCACTATATCTGTGTCTGTTCTCTTTGGCCTGGGGCATGGCCCATTGCTCATAACCTCTAAGTGGATAGTCACCAGAATGGTGAGATAGGACTGGCTACCAGGGTGTCTGGGATCCTCAGCCTTGAGGGCAGCAGACAGGGGTGGCCCTTCCCTGAGAGCCCCAGGCCATCAGCCTTCCCAGGTGACCCACACCTCCTCACTAAGGAGTGGGTGCATTGTGGAGACAGGTGCCTCACCTCTCCCTGCTGCCCCACCAAAATCTCTGTTGCCCTCTCTGCCATTCCACACTGGTGCCCAGTCTGTTCCTACTTCCCAATGTCCAGGCAGAGTCCAGGGCAGCAAAACCCAGGGACATGGGGGGGGGGACGGCAGCAAGCCCAGGTCCAGCACAGCCTCCTATAAAGCACTGCAGGCCAGCTGCAAGACAGATTGTGGCGGGGGGAGGCTGCAGCAGCCTCAGTGACCTCTCTGCATTGGCAGCTATGAGAATGGTCATCTGTGAGCCCAGGGAGACTGAGATCCATGCTGCCCCTCACAGCTGGGCAGGAGCTGGAATGCAGCCCCTTGCAGAGTGGAGAAGACAGTCTCCCACCCCTCTGGGGCACAGTGTGCTGCTAGCCTAGGAGGAAGTGGGAACACAGTCCCCTGGCTGCAAGTTGGGCACAAGTCACAGCCTTTCCAGGCCATTTATCCCCATACAGGTTCCCCTGATTGGCTGGCCACATGGCTCCCACAGAAGGCTGGCTCATGGGGACACAAGGAACAGGGTCTGAGGTTGCATGTGGCCTCCTTGGGGGTCCTATGGGGCCCCTCAGTGTGACACCACCCAATGTGATGAGCTAAAACCAAATACTACTTTCCTAGCTTGGCTTTGTCAAAACCACACCAGCCTCCTCCAAGAAGTCTGGGGTTCAGGGGATATCCAGATTCAGTGACATGTGCCTAGCCCCTGTGTGGCCCCCACAACATCCCCATTGTCTCCCTCGGCCACCAACAAGGAGGCTGTGTCCCAGCCCCAGCCATTCAGGGTCACTGTCTCCTGGCTGTCAGCTGTGTCTACCATACCTTCATACCTGAGCCCCAAGGACACTTAGCAATGTCCCAGCAGGGTTCAGGAGGAATAGCCCCCTTAACAAAGAGGAGGTAGACAGGGGAAATGCCTGGAAGAAATGGGCAGGGCGGGGAGGGGACAGCACAGAGATGTGGTTTTTGGACAGAGATGTGTCTGGGAGGACTGGTCACTGGGACCCCAAACAGGCCAATGGTTAGACCATGGAGCAGCAGCATGGTAACACTCTCCGGATGCAGGTGATGGGAGCCAGTGACCAGGGCATTATGTGCTCTGCAGAGCTCCCATCCCTTCTCATGGTCTCAGAGTCCCACACCACCCTGGGCCCTGGCTGGAGGGTAATGGCCTAATGCCCTGAACCCATGGCCTCCTCCCCTGGGCCCCTGGGCCCTGCTCTACCCCATCTCCTATGGCAAGCATACCCCAGGCCAGTGGGGCGTGGAGACCTATACCAGCTGGCATGGGGACAGGGCTGCTTTGTGAAGAGGAGCAGGTAGACAATGTCATACTCACTTTGGGAAATTAGTCACCACTGGGGGTGGTGGGAGACAACACTGGGCTGAAGCCATGAGGAAGGGGTCCCCAGTGGAGTAATGGGCACGTGGTCAGGCCAGTCCCACAGGTTCCAAGTGTCTTGTATACCTGCCCTAACTGGCACCTCCTGGTGCTATGCCAGGGGCCCCAGATGAGGACAGGTGTGACCTAGCAGGTGGGAGGCAAAGAGGCAGGGCAGAGTCCTCAGGAGTAATGGTGCCAAGGACCTGGCATGAGAGATACCTAGAGCATGGCTCCCCTGGGAGGAGCAGGCCCATATGCCCACTCATAGAGCCACCTGGAAGACCAAAGGCCCCTGCACCAAGACTGACACACTGAGCTGGGCATGGTGGCACAGGCCTGTAATCCCACCACTCAGGAGGCTGAGGCAGGAGGATTGTTGTGAGTTTGAGACCAGCCTGAGCTACAAAGTGAGCTTAAGGCCAGCCTGAACTGCATAGTGCGACCCTGTCTCAAAAAGACAAAAAAAGGGGCCAGGGAGATGGCTCAGTGGAATATGCACTTCCCTGGCAAGCGCAAGGGCCTGAGTTCAATCCCTGGTTCCACCAAAAAAAAAAAAAAAAAAAAAAAAAAAAAAAAGACTGACCCACTGGCCCAGGGATATAGGGCAGTGCTGGCTAAAGGCATGGCTCCCCAGGGTGACCAAGGGGGTCTCCTCACCCACGGTCTCAGTGGCCCAGAGGGTGGTGCTGGACTGGCTCTGCCTATCCATACCACCAGCATCTGGGGTACACAGGGCAGATTCCATAAGAAGCTGATAAAGGAATGGGGCATCCACAGCCACAGAGCCCCAAGACAGACACAGTTAATAGCAGCTGAGAAACTAGAAGGTGAAACTCGCCTCCCTGCAGGGCCTCGGAATGGCAGCTCTCAGGGGTCCTGCTAGCCCAAGCTGCCCCCTTCTGAGGCTCCTCTGGGGATTTACAGCCCCCTCCACCACCCTGAGGAGGAAATGAGCTGGCTGGCCTGTTCACAGGTAGTTGAGACTGCCCAGGAATAACCATATAAAAGGCCCGGAGGTTGTGGCCCAGCCTCCCACAAATCTCGCACTCTTGGCTTTGAAGTCCTGGAGGGGGTGTGCCCACCCCCACCTGGGGCCCCCATGCCCTGCCCTTCCCTCTCCTTTGGACTCATGCTGCTGAGTCCGGGGGATGCATGCCAGCAACACCTGGGTGGAGCTATGTGGCCTGACTGGACAGTCCAGGCCAAGTTGCAGGATGAGCACCCAGGACAAGAGACAACCAGAAAGGAGACTGGGAAGTCCCTGGGGCCTTCCTGAAGAGGAGACCAAGCTGAAAATTGTGTGGGCCTCAGTCAGCCTATTTGCATGGCCACCACTGGGTCTGGCCAGGCTGCCTTGGCCCTAGGTCTGCTGCAGAGGGAACCTGCAGCCTCATGAGCAGAGTCTGCCTGGGCTGGCACAGGCCCCTTCCTGGCATTCAGCATCTCAATGGGTGCACAAGTAAGCACAGAGCCATAGCTCTGAGCTCAGAGCCAGGGTCCTCACCATGGGGGTCCCTTGTACCAAGCAGAGCTTAGCAGCTGGACCACTCACCCCAGGAAGGAACACTGGAAGTGGCTCAGAGGGAGCTTCAAGGTACCCAGAGGCCATTGCACTCTACCTAGAGCTCTGGCCATAGCCACTGCTCTCTGACCCTAGGGACTTACTTCTCCTGAGTGCTTCCACCTGCCCGGGAGGTGATGGGATAGCCCCATCCTGGGGCCTCATGTGCTCCAGCTTTCCCAAACAACCACCCACTCACCCTCTGGATCTGCCATTCTTCCTGGAAGTTTGCCTGGGGACAAGATCCTTAAGGTTAAAGCCGGCCCAGAGTGGGACTAGGGAACCCTCACTATCCTCTGCAGCCCTTCTGGGCCAGGTGTGCCAGCCAACCAGAGAGTGCTAGCTTTGGGGGTGACACCTCAGACTCAGGTGCTGAGAGCTGGGTCATGTTCTTCTTTGAGAGCTGCTAAATCACCATTGGGCGGAGAGGCTGCTGCCCTTCTAGAGAAACCCTGGGAGATGCCAGGAGGGTGAGGGTGAGTGTGAGGGTGAGAGTGAGGGTAAGGAGGCCAGGGAAGCCTGGATGAGGTTCCCAGCCAGCCAGGCATGGAAGGACCAGGCAAGGAAGAACGCTGTCAGAGCTGCTAATTGTTGTTTAGCTCTGCTCCCTCTACACTCTGCCTGCCTGGCCTTTTCCCTCCCTCTCTATGTCTCTCTGCCACTCACTTTTTATCTGAGCTTTCACAGCCACAGTAAATAGTCATTTGGCTCTCAGGGCCCTGCAAATTGGTGTTTATGGTGTGAAGAAGGGAGGGCCAGTGCCCCAAACACTGTGGGGGTGGGGGGCATAGAGGGCATGACAGAGGCAGCTTGGGAGTGCTGGATGTAGCCCCTGCCCAGGCTGCTGGATGCAGGGCAGCATGGCCTTAGTGTAGGAGGAGACAGCAGGGCAGGACTTCCCAGGAGCTGCTGCCAGGAGAGGTAGAGTCCTGCACTGTGCTGTCAGTCAGATGGGATGGAACAGGTCTCGCCTCCCCTTCAGCCCTCATGAGCTTCAGGGAGGCCAGTGGATGGCTAAAGTTTGGAGTAGAGCTGAGGGCAACACAGACTTCTACCTCAAGTGTTTTTATTTTCCAGGACTGTGTCAGGGTCTGGTGGGAGAAGTGGGCCAGCAGCATTCCCTCACATCTTTGGCTCAAGAGTCTTCCATGGCTCCCCAGTGTCCATGGGACAGAGTCCAGGCTCCCAACTGGTGCCCCAGTGGATGGGTGCCACAGGGTTGTGTGTAGCCTCTAATCTGTGGAGACAATGACTAAGCCCAAGGCAGGGAAGTCAGCTGTCCCACCCACAGCTACCCTGGCCTCAATTCCTCTGGCCTTGGACAACCTGGACCTCTGTGCCTACTTCTCACCACCTTTGATAAGGCTGTGTCCTCTCACCTCATCATCCCAAACCTTGCTCAGAATTGTTGGAGGGTCCCCCTCATCCCAGAAGGAATTCCAGTGCCTCTGCCTCTCTTGCCCACCACCCAAAGCATCACTACCCCAAGACCCTGGAAGTTTCCATCTGCACCTATGAACCTGGAACTGGCAACACAGGTGGACATTGCTGCCCAGCCTGTCCTCGAGGCCACGGTCCTCAGTCCTCCAGCTCCGGGCAGAATAGCTGTCAACAGCCCAGCCCTGGAGCAGGCTGAGCAGGCCACATCCACATCATCAGAGCCCAATGATCCAGGACAGGAGGTTAAGGTGGGGTCCCTAGTGCACTGCACACAGTGCCCACCACAGATGATGCCAGACAGCCAGGGACAGTATAAGGGAAATGTGAGGCTAGGGAGGGCACGCTGGCTACAGCATGGAGCCCTACACAGGTAGAGGGTTGGGCCAACATGGGCTCTCTTCCCTGAAAGCCCCCATAGCTCATGCCCAGGCAGGCTCACCTGACAGTGCTCAGGTGACTTGGACAGGACATGGTCATCTGGTCATAGTAGATGCCAGGAAAAGGGATCATATAGCTGCTGGTGCTACATGGAAAAACCTCTGTGCCCGAGAGGGGCATTGCTAGTGTTCTCCACTCACCTGCCTGCTGGAAGACCAGGTACCTGTAAGGTAGTAACAACTGTTCCAGCAAACTACAGACTTCTAGGTCTTGAAAATACTTGCTTCACTATTGGGAACACTGCAGATGGGATGGGGCTAGTATGACAGGTGCCACATGCTTCCATCATGCCCCCTGCCTCCCACCTCCTACCCTGGCCTGGCATCCAGGATAAGTGCTTCCTCCTCAGGTTACTAGGTGGACATGGCCATCTCCACTCTAATTTCCTCCCTGAGCTAGCCAGCTCAGGAGTAGGGCTTGAGAAAGGCCAGATGACTATGTGGCCTCCCAAGGATCTGGGTCCGTGTTCTGGGTGACCTGACTGGGGCAGCTGCCAGGCGCTCCCTCCCAGGCCCCGCCCCCAGCCACTTAACACTCAGTCTGCCAGGCACCAGGCTTGGAGCCAGCCCACCCTTGACCAGCCTCCTACTGGTGGTTTTGCAGCTTCCTTTCCTGTGAGAGATGGTTAGTTTCTGTCAGGGGACAGCAGCCCTGCAGTCAGATACCCTGGGTCCTGTCCTAGCCTGGGCACCTGCCGGGCTGCCATGTACCCTTAGCCCTGCTTGGGGGGCTCCAGGCACTAATGAGACTGTTCTGTGGCCGTCGGCGGCTGCCGGCCCCTGTAGGACTTGCCCTTATCTCTCCCTCTGCCCTCTCCATCCATGTTGGACCAGAAGGCTCCGACCCCAATACCAGGCAGACAGCACAGCCAGCCCCTTCCTGGGAGCTGGAGCTGGGGAGGACAGGGCTCAGCCTGCATAGCACCCGACCCCCACATGGGGACAAAAGGAGGTTGTTGGGGCTCAGGACTTTGGAGGAGAGGTGGGCTTGCCACGGACCCCTGCGCTGGGACTCGAGGGAGCTGCCTCGCACAGATGTCGAGGTGGGGCCCATGCCGGCGGGCGCTGGCGGCGGATGCCTTCAGCTGGGCTTTTTAATTAACCTCCGCTGGCAGCTCCAAGGGCCCCAATTAAGTGGAGAATGCGCTGGCAGAGTGGGGTCAAAGACAGGGGCGGGTTTAATTAAAGTGCAGTGGGCTGGCCAGGAGCGCCCCCGCCTGGCAGCCTCAGCACCAGCATGCTCGCCTTGCAGTCAGTCACCTGACAGGAAGCGGCCAGGAGCTTGGCGTCTAAGTGGGTGGCCCCAGGCATGCAGCCCCCCAACTCCCTTCTCCGTCTGAGCTACTTTGTCCCCTCTATCAGTTTGTTACCTGTCCTAGAATAATACCACTGCCCAGCTTGTTCAGTAAGTACACTACAGTACACTACAGGGTTGCCATTTCAAATAAACCCAGTGCAAATGCAGGATCATGAGGCAGGACACAGACAGAGGAAGGCAGAAAGGGCAGTTCCAGTCAAGAATGGAGCAGGAGCCCATGTGGGGAAGACGGTGTGTGCAAGGGCTGTGGACAAGCAGGTGAGGCTGGATGCTGAGGGTCAGCATGGCTGAAACCAGGAAGTGAGTGTGGAGGGAGCAAGCCCATTGCTCCAAAGAAGACACACAGGAAAAGCTAGCCAGGTAGAGACACCCAGTGCAACTGCTGTGGGGAGATGCAAAGCAAGCCCTGTCACCATCACACACCTTCACACACATATGGCTATTATGAGGACAGCACTGGTGTTAGGGAGCACGTGCAAAAGCCAGACCTCTGTGGAATGGTCTCACCCAAGGGAGAGCACTGTGGCTATTCTTCCAGGAACTAGACTCACCCTGTGATCAAGTGACTCCACACAGGGTGCTGCCAAGAAGAAGATACAGCCATGTCCACCAGTGGATGGATAGAGGAAATATGGCCCACTTGTCCAAGGAACATTATTCAGTCTAGAAAAGGGAAGGAATTGTGATGTGTGCTGTTTTACAGATGACACCAGAGGGTGCTGTGCTAGGAGGCTGCTGGGAGTTAGAGTACAATGAGGTCAGAGCTTTCATCTGGGAGGAGGAGAAACTCTGCAGACAGGAGGCAGTCCTGGGCACTGAGTGGCAAGGTGAGCAGTCCCTCTCTCCACTGAAACCCCACAGCAGCCATTCTGAGTAAAACTGGTTAACACAGTACATTTTGTCACAGTATTCTACCAGAATAAAGAGAGAGAGAGAGCAGGATGGGGGGATGGGGGGTAGAAGCTTCAAGGTTTGCTTGGAGAGGCCTCATGCTACTGAGCAGGGAGGGACAGGGCCCTGACCTGCCCCCTTCCTTGAGCAACCTTCAGACCCTGGGACTGGATGTGCACGAGCCCTTGAGTCCAGCTTCCTCCTCCCTGGGGGAAGGCTTGGGTGTCCTGGGTGCTGTGTCTAAGGACACCGGTAGGTCTGTCAAGGCAGGGTCTCACAGGCAGGGTCTCACAGGCAGGGTCCTGTTCCAGCAGCACCATTTTCAGACAGGATGTAATAAGTGTAGCTGCAAGTCCCACATTCTCCATGCCTGGCTTCCCCAGACACAGGGTTTTGGGAGTGATGAGTGAGGGCAGAGGAGCCTGGCCCTTTCAGGACTAGGACAACCAGGACCCCATGAGCCCTAAGCCTTCCTCAAATCTGAGCACCATCTGGACAGGTCCTGTGCTGGGGGCTCCCTGGATCTGCTGGAGTTCCAGTGAGGGATCCCAGAAGATAAATGCTTTGATCCCCAAGCCAAAGCCTCGAAGGCAGTGGACTGTTCAGAGCTGCCCTTCCAGCTAACCAGCTGCCCATGCTGACCATGCAGGTACACACCCAGGTGGACAGCCATCTGGCCACCTGCGACCACCCCAGCCACTCTGCAGCTGTGTGTTCAGAACCCAGGTGCAGAGGCAGAGAAAGGGCATGCACAGTGCCCAGCCTGTCAGCACAGGACTCCACCTCCCGGCTTGGCTGCAAGTACATGCCAGAGGTCGGCTTCACCACAGCAAGGGGACAACAATAGGGCTGAGAGCCCCAGGGTTGGCCCTGTCCTAGGTCTGCAGATCAGGGAAGGTGCAGGCAGGACCACCCTTCCCAGAGACTCCTGAGAAGGCTTCTACCTGTCTCTACTGCTCCTGGAATCACATCTCTCCCTTGTCCCCTCACCTTGTATGGGGCTCAGATCTCCCTTTCCTTTCACAAGTGCCAGAGTTCTGGGCCCACTCATATCCAGGGTGCTCTCATCTCAGATTACTCTGGAATGCTGCCTGTCAGACCCTATTCCCAAGAGTTCCCCTCCACAGTGCTAAGTAAGCAAGACCTTCAGGGAGTGCAACTCTGATCTCTTGGGGGATCAAGCAATAAACCAGGAGCCACCCACTTCCTCAATTCACACAGGACCCTGGCCAGGGTGAGCAGGCAAGGTATCCCTTGCAAGAATCCAGCGCCCTTGCAGCCTTCATGCAGAAGCCACATGGAAGGCAAGTATGGCATCCTAAGGTTCTTGATGCCCAGGCCCCTGAACAGCACCCATGAAGGCTGTTCAAGCTGCTGAGGGTCCAGAAACTCAGCAAGCCACGGAGAGTTGGTTGATTCAAGTGTCCTCTGGAACTCACACTTTGGAAGCCCAGTCCCAAATGCATGCTATATGGAACCTGGAGTTTGGCTTTGGGACAGACCAAGTCATGAAAGACTGGGTGGCTTTATAAGGAGACGAAGAGGCTCACCTAGCAGCTCTCTATTGTGCCCTGAGGTGGACAGGCTCCCCCTCTTGTCAAATTGTTGCCTTAGTGGAGCCTGGATCCCCATCTTCCCACAGATGTCTCAGAACTCCAGAACCTTGATCACCCCACTGTGGTGAGAGGGCAGAAGACAGAAGGCAGCAGACAGGGGCAGGGGCATGGAGAAGGACCAGAGCCACCACTCTGACCAGACAATTTGAAGAAAGGAAGTGATGTCTGTGGAACAGTACAGACAAGAATCTGTCTGCCTGAGGCTTAGGGTGGACTGTCTGTGGTGGAGATGCTTTGGGTGCTTTTGGTTTTTGTCTTTTTGAGTCTCAATATGCAGTTCAGGCTGGCCTTGAGCTCATTTGTAGCCTAGACTGGTCTCTAGGATTGAAACAGTCCTCCTGTCTCAGCCTCCTGAGTGCTATGAGCCTTTTTTGTTTTGTCTTTTTTTGAGTCAGGGTTTCATTATGCAATTCAGACTGGCCTTGAACTCACAGTGATCTTCCTGAATTCTGGGATTTAAAGTACATGCTACCACACCCAGCTCTGGGATTTCTAGGGTGAGGGTTGCACCCACAGAACCATTCACTGCAACTGGTGGACTGCACACTTAATATAGAAAATGCTCATGTTACACACATGGCTGTGTGTGTTCTTACATGTACTTGCCCTGTTACAAACAAATCCCCAGTTGAGTCCAGCTCAAGGCTTCCCACTCCATCCATCTCTTGTCCTCTGGCCTGTATCCATCCACCTCTTCAGGGTGGCTGGCCTGGGATTGGATCAAATATCCCCAACTGGATAGAGCCAGAACAGATCTCTCCTGTGACCTGGACTTGCAGACTTCTTTGGCTCCAAAGGAATGGGTTTTCTCCCCATCAGCCAGCAGGGGTAGGGTGTAACCACGCAGCAGGTTCTGGCTAATAGGTCTGCCAAGGTAATATGCACACCTCCTTTTGCATGGAGTTGTCCCTCCAAACTGGGGCTAGGTGCTGGAGTTCAGGCCCATGAGGTTCTGGATTCCCAGAGCCCACCCCGGACCCTTGTGCCTCTTAAGACACTGACCTCTTAGATAGCTAGCTACATACTCTGGCCTATTTGGCCAGTCTGTTCAGCCTTGCAGACCTGTGGGAAAAGCAGATTCTTGGAACAGGAAGCTCTGGGTGACCAGAAGCTCCATGCTGTCTACGTATAACCTGAGATCTGAATGAGCTCCTCAGAGGGGGCCACAGCCAGTGTCTATCTATTTGGGGAGGGGCAAGGCTGCATTGCATGGCAGGGGCCTCTGAGGGTCCCCTTAGCTGATAAAGCCTTACCAGCGCCTAAGATACCTGACACTGTGGCAATGATCAAACACTTCAAGATACATGAAACTTCACTTTTCCTGGTGTCTTTACAGATTGGGACTTTTGTCATTGGTGCCCAAAATAAAACCAAGCACCCCCCCCCAGACTTCAGTTGTATGGGGAGAACAAACCATTTCTGGGTTCCTGTTATGTCTCAAACCCAAAAAGTCTGAGACTTCTATCAGTAAGAGAACCCACAGGTCCTAGCATTGAACTTTATCTTTTTTTTTTTTTTTTTTTTTTTTTTTTTTTTTTTTTTTTTTTTTTTTTTTTACATAGTGTCTTGCTATGCAGCTCAGGCTGGCCTTGAGCTCATTTTGTAGCCCAGGCTGGTCTCAAACTTGCAATGATCCCCCTGCTTCAGCTTCCTGAGTGCTGGGATTACAGGCATGTGCCACCATGCCTGTCTTGTGTTCAACTTTAAAAAAGCAATATCTTGTCATTTGAACCAACATGGATGAGACTGGAGTTAAGTGAAATAGGCCAGGCACAGAGAGACAAGCAGAGCACCACCTCACTCACATGGGAAGCAAAAAGCTGATCTCATAGGCAAGAACACAAGACTGCTGCAGGGAGAGTGCGTTGAGGGTGTTGGAGGTCAGGCGCACAGTGCAGCCAGGAGGGAAGGCTTGCTCTTGAGTTCTGTAGCACAGGCACATGACTGTGGTGCTCTTTATAAAGAACTGGAAGAGAGGAGCTCAAAGGCTCCCAGCAAGAAGAAATGGTAAGCACTGGCTGAGATGGGAACACTAATTGCCCTGATTTGATCATCACACATTGCAGACATCTATCAAACTATTACTCTGTACCCCATAAACACATACAATTATACATGCCAGTTTAAAGATTTTAAAGACCACAGGTTCTGTTAATACTGCTGTTGGGAATGTTGTCTGCATTCCAACAAGAGGAGATGCTAAACTTGAATCATAGCTTAATAAAGCTCCCAGCTTGATGCCTGCCAACCCACGACCAAGATGGAAAGCAGGCCCTACCTGGGCAACTGGCCTGTGAGGAAGGCCCACACCAGCTGCCTGAAGACAGCACCATCCACAGATGAGGCTCTATCTCAGCATGCCCCTGCCTCAGGTGCCAATTAAGCTCAGGCTGTGTCCCCTGGGATTCTAACCCCACCCCACTGGCTATGAAGTGGGGTCTCCTCAACCCCTCCTCAGGATGGATGCCCCCACCCCGTCACAGGGATTGGGCCAGGGAACATTTGCTCAGTTCCTAGTACCTGTCAGGACAGTGCCAGGCTGCAGGCAAGTGCTCAGGGCTGGTATGGGGAGGCTGGGCTTCCTGCCCTCCCTAGCTCACTCTGCCTGTGTCCAGATCCCTGGAAGTCCTGAGCCCTGGCCTTGGGGTTTTAGAGGCTTCATGATGTGGGCAGGACTGAGTCAGTGGGCCCTAGAGGTCGGTTGGATGCTCAGCCTCTCTGCCCTCCTGGAGGCCAGGTGGGGGTGGGAGTCCCAACCCTGGGACCCTGTCTTGGTCTTTCTGTGCCAGCCCATGCTGAAGCTACCCAGGGCTGCTAGTCAGCAGCAGGCTCATTAGCACATGTGTCCCCAGAGCTCAGGATTTTGGAAGCTGTGTGCATCAAACCCACATTTCACAATACCCCGGGTTGGAGGGGCAGCACCAAGGCAGGAAGGATGGAATCCTCTTCCCACTCAGCCTTGGGGAAGCTGCCAGCATAGCAAGTGCTTCCTACACACGTGGACCTGGGGCTGTGTGTGAGCACAGAACACAGGGACAAAACAGTGTTATCAACTGGACCTGGTCAACTGTGAGCCCTAGACTGGTGAGCCTGCTCTGACCCTTTTATGGGAATGAGCAGGCAGAGTTGAAGGGTCCTTGACTGCCCAGTGTGGTTGGAGGAAACACCAGTAGGCTGCAGTGCTGGTTTGGGGAGCAAGCTTCCTATGGCAGAGGACTCTAGAGCACTCCTTGGCCAGCAGCAGAACCAAGGCAGCCAAGTCCTGGGAGACAAAGAATGGGATGTTGAAGGAACTAGTTATGGACAACAGGCAGATGAGGGGCTGAGCTGTGTGACACTGTGGATAGCACCCAAGGGAGTTGCAAGGTCGCCTACCTCAGATGCACAGAGGCTGCACTTGGTGTTGGGCAGCAGGGGGTTCTGGGCAGCAGGGCTTGCTGGGATTGGGGTGAGGTTTTGTCAGCAGAGCCTGACCCTCAGACTCCATCCTTTCCCAGCTCACCTTGCCCCCCTCTGGCAGAACTGGTCCTAACAGGTCTTGGAGAGGTAAAGGCCAGTCCAGGCCATAAAAGTGGATGGGTGGGGAATGATAAAGGCCAGTCCGGGCCTCAGTTTCCCCATGTAACTGCCTTTTGGTCAAGACCCACCCTAGATGATTCCAGGATGGAGGCAGGGGGCAGACCAGACACACATCACAGAACATGGTGTTAAGAGTACAGCAGCCCATTCACACAGAAGTTGTATGCAGCTCCATTTTCATTTTATTGTTTATTTTGTAGTGCCCAGGATTCAGCCCAGGCTGTTACATGTACTAGGTATACCATTGAGTTATATCCTTGCCCCTGTTTTTTGTTCTTTTTAAGACAGGGTCTTGCTATGTAGCTTAGGCTGAGCTTGAGCTCACTTTTTGGCCCATGCCAGTCTGGAACTTGCAGATATTCCTGTCTCTGCCTCCTGAGTTGCTAGGGTTTCAAGAGGTGCTCAAAGTTGTAGCCATTAGGTTACAAACATTTATTAGTACAGCAAACTACTAAGGCAGTACTGCTACAAAAGGGAAGTCTGTATACATTTTTGGCATGTTTTCTCATATATATATATATATATATATATATATATATATATATATATATATATATAATTTAACATTCAGACTTCAAATCCAATATGATAATTTTACCCAGGGCTTCACTCTGTCTAGAACAGAATTGTTTGTTGGGACTTAGCAACAAGGTCTAGTTGACAGCACAAATTAAATATCAAATATCTACAGAAGTTGCACTCATTTGCGTTACATGCTGTGTGACATCTAACACATGTGTACAATGTTTATCACAGCAGGGCAACTGGCATAGCCATCACTGCCCATATTTTCTCACAAATTTTTTCATCTTCCTGTAAAGGAAGATGCTCCAGTTCCAAGGAAATCCCCACTTGGTCACCTGGGGCAATCCCTAGATCTCCCTCTCAAATGGCGGTCACCACTGACAGACCCCAGGGTCCCTGCAAAGTGTACGGCCGGCTTGGGTGTGCGGAGCCAGCACTGCCTGTGCCTAGGAGGGCAGAACAGGCTCCAGGCAGCATTCGGACCAGGGCAGAGGCACCCAAAGCAATGCTCTGAGTCCCGGCCCCAGAGGGCCCTACGAGAGACAGGTTGGCGAAGGGTGGGTCCTGGCGCTGGCTAAGTGGCAGCCGGGCTTCAGCCTGAGCAACACACACGGCACGGGCTGGTGGCACCGGCGACAGAGACGCGGGGCTGGGCCTGCAGGTTATAGCTGCCCCCGAATCCGGCCCGACTACCTCCTCAGAGACGCCCTGAGAATCCCGGGCGGTCCAGTCCCTACCCTCTCTGTCCTGGGCCCCTGTGTTAAATCTAGGGGAAGCCAGTGGGCGGGGCGCTGCACCAGCGTAGACAGGGCGGTTCCGACATCCAGCCTGACCACTACCCGCGTTGGCTGCCCCGAGCAGGCATGAGGCACAGGGACCCTGGAGAAGATATCGCAGTCCTTTGATCTTCATATGCTCCTCTAGGACTCTTAGCGACTACCTGGACAAGGAGAAAGGCACTCCAGGCCGGCCACTCTTGAGCACATAGGACGCACAGGACCTCGGTCCAGCATCAGCGGCCAACTAGCGGAGAGTCTTCGAGCACCACCCAGCGCTGTAAAGCCCTCCCCTTCCCCACGAGATCAGCGCGCAAGTGGGCTGGAGGCGGGCCGCCAGTGCGCCCGCCCCTTCCCGGCGTGCCCCGCGGCCCGAGGCGCTGACGTGGCCGCCGTCAGCGCCGCCATCTTGTGGGAGCGAAACCAACGCCTGGCTCGGAGCAGCTACCGCTGAGGTAGGGGCGAGGGGAACTCCGGCGGCCGGGGCCGGGCACTGGACGACCTTGGGTTTCCTGGAGCCCTCCACAATGGCGGCGCTGGCGTCGGGGCCTGGCCAGAGTGGGCTGGGCGGGCCAGGCAGGGTTGAGGGCGCTCTCAGCCCTCGCGTCGCTTCTACAGCCTCCTGGGTTCCCCGCCCGGGCACTCCCGCGGCAGCCGCAGCCCGGAAGTCCCCGGCATGTCGGGTGCCCTCCGGGAAGCGGGGTTTCCTGCTCTCTGTGCCTTTTCGGATCTCCGCACCTGGCTGGTGAAGCGGCCGCGGGACCCACGGGCCTCCTGGATGAAGAGCGACCAGCGGCCTCGAGGGCTGGGAAACTGAGGTGTAGGCGGGCCCGAAAGCCTTCAAGGTCATACAGGCGGCAGGGCTCGCTCGCATTTCGGCCTAGAGTCCAGTTCCTGTTTGCTCCGAGGACCAGAGCCGGGTGAGGGAGGAAAAGAGGGAGCGTAGGTTAGGAGCCCGGGCCTAGAGTGAGGCACTGGGGTGGGGCGAGAGCCTTCTATCCTTGGGGGCCCGAGTGCCCCTATCTTTTGGAGGCGCTACGCGAGATCTACTCTCGGACTCCTGGGAACAGCGCCGTCGTCTTCTGTGTGAGCCTGGGGGCCGATCTGGGGTCGACCCTCAAGGCCCGTGGCCGCTACAGAAAAGTCTGAACTACGTTCATACCGGGGTTAGTGCCTTGCTGTGGTCCTGGTACATAAGAAGGGCTCACGGTTGATTCGAATCAACCTGCTTGCAGCCTCCACGGCAGAGACCGGAACCAGTGCACAGCTGTGTACAGTCCACGGCCTGTCAGATTTTAGCTGGACCGCTGTACTGTTAAGTTGGATGCCTCTTTCCGAGCAGGGGAAAAGTCGCCCACTTCATCCCAATATCCGCTGAGCCTTGTGGAAGTAGGGTAGAATTCTACCTAGATCTCAGGCAGGGAAGGAATAAAGGGTCACCCTACCTTGCTTGGGTGGTTCCAGGGGTCACCATGAAGAGCTGCATGGTAGGTGCACTGCCAAGGTTGTAGTTCAGAGCCAGGTCAGCAGTTATTACTGCAGACTGCTTTGGCGTGTTCTGTAGTGTAATGAAAGTTAGATGCCATTCTGTGTCGTGTGTGGCCTCTGTAGACCTTCTCTGCACGTTGACCAGTGTCCTACATGTAGGACTCCAGACTGGTGTCACAGCAGCACTGCAGGAGTAGCTGGACTGTAAAGACTTGAAATACACAGTAGTTAGTACTCGTGGAGTCCAAAAGTCGGGAGAAGAGTGACATAGTGCTGGTGGCATATCTAGCTGCTATTTTGTTAGAGGCATGCTATCCCCTTCACACACTGTTGGGCAGAGAACTGTCCACTACTGTCTTCTGGTGTTTTGTGGAAGTAAATATAAGTTGCACTGTACCCCCCTTGCTTAGGAGGCAGATACAGAGTTACTACTTGAAGGGTTGTGGTGTAACTCAGTGGCAAAGTGCTGCTTACCACTCCTCAAGGAGCTGGGATCAAAACCTAGCCCTGCCCCCTCCCAAAAGGTGTAGGGGGGAGCCAGTTGCTGTGGATAACAGCTGACTCAAAGTATACCATGGAAAGAAAGTAGAAAGCAAAAACTGGTTTTATACTCTTCAGTTCTGATTTTAAGTCATGTAGTGAAAAAAAAAAAAATGGCGTGCTGGAACAATGTACCCCATTTGGCTAGCACAGAACCTGTGTTGGGAGCCACAGAAAGGTAAGAAATTGATCAAATGTGTGTAGGTAGGACTGGGCCACAGTGCCTAAAGCAAGCTTCTTCAGTCTTGAGAAAAACATCCTGTCTGGTTCCAGTCAGCTATTAGTCGCTAGACAACCTTGTGTCATGTGTCACAAACTTTGCAAAAGTATAAAGGGTCATTTTGTTGTGCATGGCGTTAGTCTTGCTCATCTGCCAGACTAGCAACCACCTAGCCCAGCTTTTGTCTTGTGTTATCTTTCTCATTCCTGCTGCCGAGCCTATCCTCCCCGGGTAGAACTGTTCACAATAAGACCAACAGAACCCTACAAGTACCAAGTGGAGAGAATGCTGACAGTTTCACTTGTGAGGCCACTTCTTCTTAGGGTCAGTCAGGCTTGCAACTACAGGAAGGGGCATTGCTTTTTCACTTTACTAACTGGTAATGTGGAATGGCAGCTACTGAGGCGATCCTGGGACAGATGGCCATAGAGATCTAACCAAGAGAAAAAACCTGTTGTGCTTGTTTATGAATAGCATGTTACTGTGATTTGAGAGTCAGCTCCATATTTTTGATTCTTCAAGTTAAACGTTGCACTGATATGTGGATTTAAATCTGCTCTGAATCATAAGCCTGGCTCACCAAGCTTTCCTGAACACTCCTCCAGGAGCTGTGGCATTTCCACTAGACAGGCCCCAGTCAGCTTGGGTTTGCCATGTCATTCAGGGCTGGTCTCTTTTGGCTTACATAAGACATTTTCCTCAGTTGACCTTTCACCTCCAAGTAGTTAAAAGAGTGGAGGGAAATAAATATTCACCTGTCATAGGTAGCCACAGGGTTCTTAAATTGGATAAGAATTTCTTTTTTGTGCTATATCCACCCCTCATTGGAAGAGATTTGTACCTTCCTGCTTCAGAATAAAGAATAAATGGGAGTTACAGGTGTGTGTGTGTGTGTGTGTGTGTGTGTGTGTGTGTGTGTGATTGTGTGTACGCTGTGAGATTTTATAGAAACTTGGGATTCCCAGTCATAACTCCCCCTCAGGTTCCTGTCCTCTTGTTATTATGAACCCTTTGAAGTGTGGTTGCAACTCTTAGATGATTGCAGTCTGTCACCATTCTGGAAGGTAATTCATCATTCTCAGGTGGGTATGATGGCCCTATTAGGTAGAAAAAAAAGATGACAATTTGACACAGAAACTTTCACACTATTCTTAGGAGGATTTCTCTTAAGCACTGGCAGAGTACTTTTACCCCGTCCATTCATTATTAAGGGTTGGAAGGACAAATGATTGTCCAGCACCTTGCCTCCAACAGTCCTCATTTCCTGGTTTTTATTAACAGTAGTAACAGTGGTTGGCACATTTGACAGCAGAAGGGAAGAGGCCCCCTCGTAGGCCCTGATAACTGCAAAAGCTTGAGTGACAGGAAGGAAAGAGACAATAAAACTCACCTAGATACTTGTAGTCATAGCAGTTGGGAATGATTCAGTTTAGGAAGCAAGTGTTTCCTCATACCTGTGAGGATCAAGGGTCACTGGTAATATACAAAGCATGAATGGGCCTGAGACTTGATGACAATCCATGCACATTTCAGAAAGTTAAAAGTATACACTTTTTTGGCAGAACCGGGAATTGAACTCAGGCCCTTGTGCTTGCCAGGGAAGCGCTTATTCTACTGAGCTCTCTCCCCAGCCCCTGCAAATGATAACTTTGAAGACGATACACAATGTATTAACTTACTAGATTATTTTGTTATGAAATTTTGTTTTTACATAAAATTCTAAAACAGAAGGCTAGGGTTGGCCAGATAGCTCAGCAGACTAAAGTACCTGCTTAGGCAGATGCAGGGGTTTGAACCCCCCCCCCATTGTCATGCTGGCCCCGCCCCAGGGGCTCCCTGAGATGGCGTTTGAGACTGGGTGTGGTGGCACAGGCCTGTAATCTCAGCCCTTGGGAGGCTGAAAACAGGAGGATCAGTAGGAGTCCAGCGTGTGTAGTGAGACTCTGTAGACCTGGAACTAAACACTTAGGTTCACATAACCAAAAAATGGATATCTAGATTTTATCTAGACTTGCTTCTGGCCAGTGGAAATAAAGGTAGAGTTAGATGTGCCTGAGATGTGATTGTGTCTTCCTGTACAACTTCTGCAATTGAGAATGCAGTTCCTCATTGACTGAATCTATTCAGTCTGTATTTTAAGTACTCATCTTTGGTGGTGAAATTTTGCTTGAGGTATTTACAACTTTTAGCATTGCTTTCTGCCAAAGTGATACTATGTCATGAAAATTACCAGGGAAATTAACTGAAATGTACTTTAGCAGTTAGTAATAGTTGAGGGCAACTTTTGAACACAGTCAAAACCCTCCTGTGGCCTTTGTCATTGAACTCAACAGAGATGCAACAGGTTACAGTGTCTTCCCTGGGCCTGGGTATCCACATCCTAAAAGTCAAGGGATTGTTCAGACTAAACATCACTTGGGTATGGTTTAAAACAACCTGTTAACTCATTACTCTGTGAGTTTCTCCTGACTAGTTTTGTAGGAAAAACATTTTCAAGGGTGTGGTTGGTCTTTTTGATACCAAAGGCCCTGTGGTGGTCACTTTTGAGGGGTCTCATAGGAGATTGTAGGAGCCCCACTTAGTGATGAGAAGTACAGAGCTACCTGTGTTAGTAAGGATCCTTGCTAGTGGGGTAGACAGGCCTTCCAAGGAGGATGGGGTAATTATCTGGGGAGGTGGGGTTACATGACGGGGTGAGGGGTGAAAAAGAGAGAGCTCTGCAGCTCTGTGGGAACAAGTGGGAGTTTCTCAGTGATCCATGATGGTTGGCACAAGGGCTAGGAGGTGGGTGGGTAGATGGGTGGGTGTCTTCATTGGGTTTGGAAACCTTCCAGGAGCAGTGTGGGAGTATGAAATGCCTGCTGTTGAGTGATTCTGATCCCCAGAGCATCTGTGTTCCCTAGAAAGGGTATCTTGAAGTTCATGGGAGCACTTGGGTGGCTTTCCAAGGTGAGGCAACACTGGCACTCAGGGCAGAGGCAGGTGAGTACTTTTGGTGGCTTTCCTGTGAGTGGAAATGTTATCTGTAGTATAAGCTTCATCTGTTTTTCCTGCATACAGAGTCAGAAGGGCCAGTGGTATAGATTAGCGCACTAAGCACTTGCTTAGGTAAGCACAGCAGCCAGGGTTCAATTCCTGGTTCCCCATGCCACACCGGCGCTGCCTTCGAGTGCGCTGAGCCTGGAGTTCGGGCGTGGTGGCGCACCTGTAATCCCTGCACTAGGGAGGCAGAAAGCAGGAAGATCACTATGAATGTGGGCTGCATAGTGAGACCCTGTACCCCCCCAAAAAATTATTTATTTATCAATACATCTATCTGTTTGCTTTTACATGTTTTCCAGGGATGCAGCCACCCCACCCCCACCTCCTTGGTGGAACCAGGGATTGAACTTAGGCCCTTGTGCTTGCCAGGGAAGTGCTTAATACACTGAGCCATCTTCCCAGCCCTGCAGCTACCTTGTAAATGCTTTTCTTCAGAACCTTGCCAAGAGATGTTCTATGTTTGAGGGGGGGTTCATATCACAGACATGACATGCCCTTGGGGTTGGTGAGGCATCATGAACTGCCCAAAGGCCTGGCTAGAGCCCCTCCCTTTATTCTCCAGTGTGTCCTTGCCTAGCACTAAAGCAGGCACTTCAGCAGATGTCACTACTTTCTTTCCCTAGTCATTGTTTAGGGTTAGCCTCTTGGGGCTCTTTGCAGTCCTGTATGCATGCCAGTTAGGTTGTCTCTTGACTTCCTTTTAGATAGGCAGAGACTTTATTTTAAAATTTCTATAGACATTTAGTTGTGGCCTTTAGTTGTGGGTGATGTAAGGACCCTGATACTGTAGGCAATATTTCTCACCAGATTGACTTGGCGGGGGTACCCTGTGGAATAGGGAAGGGGGTGTCTCCTGGGCTCAAGTCTGAAGAACCAGGAGAAAGCTCTTAAGCATTCCACATGGGGGACAGAGGGAAGAGGAGGGGTTGGGGTGGAAAAGCTGTAGTTGGAAACTTGGGATCATCTGAAATAAGTGGGTTTGGCCGGGGAGATGGCTCAGTAGAATAAGTGCTTCCCTGGCAAGCACAAGGGCCTGAGTTCAGTCCCCAGCTCCTCGAAACAAACAAACCAAAAAAAAAAAAAAAAAAAAAAAAAAACCAAATGTTAGAGAACATGAAATAAGTGGGTTCACCTGGAGAGCAGAGGCAGATATGTCAGGGCTTCAGGGTCCCTGGGGATGAGGGACAATATCAGCAGGTGTGTGCTTTAGGGAAGCTTTCTGGACAACAGGACTCCTCAAGGATAGTTGCTCCCAGAGTTTGTGAGGACTGTCCTGTCCATTTATGTGTCTGGATGACCAGGATGGGGTAGAGTAAGACTGCTTCTGAGCTCAGGAGACCTAGTGACTGCTTTCTGTCCTCCATGTTACTCTTTCTCCTGGAAGAGCAAGTCTTTAGAAGAAGGCTGCTCCACCCTTCCTTCTCCTCTTCTTCCTCCTTTTCCTCTTCTCTCAAAATGAAAAGTTCACTCAAAGTAAAAATCAAGTATTAGATGTTGGCTTAATCACCACTGGTCAAGCCCTGCCTACTCTTGAGTGGTTTGAGGAAGAGCCCCTGGGCTCTTTGGGAGCTTATTTGATGAAAGCACCATTAGTGCTTTGCTATTCCAGTTCTTGTTTTTTCTCTGGTTATGGAAAAGAGCCACTGGGGTGGTATAGGACCCCTCCTTCAGCCCTTCTGCAGGAGAGAACCCATCGTGTTGTGTGAGGAACAGAGTTAAAGATGACAAAGGTATGCTCTTCTAACAGAAATTTAGACGGTCCATCTTCCAGATAACTCAGCAGATTAAAGAATCTGCAAGCAGGTGCAGGCACATGGGGGTTGAATCCCAGGTCTGTCGTGCCAGCCCCGCCCTTGGGGCATGCTGAGCTGGCAGTTGAGACTGGGCATGGTCGTGCACTCCTGTAATCCCAGCTCTTGGGGAAGGATTTTTTTTTTTTTTTTTTTTTTTTGTCTTTGAGACAGGGTCTCACTATGCAGTTCAGGCTGGCCTTAAGCACACTTTGAGCTCAGGCTGGTCTCGAACTCACAACCATCCTCCTGCTTCAGCCTCCTGAGTGGAGGAGGCAATCCAGGTGGATCACTGAGTCCGATCCAGTAGTGAGACCCTGAACACCTTGTAGATAGAATACCCAAAAAAAATAGACTGGCCACCTCCTCTTCCTAGGCCTGTTCCCACTAAGTAATGGTTGGTGGCATTTTTAAATAGCTGGGCTCTGTGCCTGGCTGCCCTTTGTGGGAAGTATGCAGTGGAGTGCCACTGAGAAGCCCTGACCATACTGCTCCTTACAGCAACCAGGGGCCTCTTGCTGAGTTTTTTGGGACACACACTGCTAACCACAAAGGTTCTACAGATCTCATTGTTAGATAAGGGCATTGTCATTAGCCCAGGCTTGTGTTGTACTTAGGTCTGTGCTTTGAGAACATATTATACATGTCTGTAGCTAGTGCTGTTCCAGTGCACAAGTGCATACTCTACCAGTATAAAGTGAGTAGAACAAGAGAACAGCCAGTCAGAACCCAGGGTCTTACCAAGAGTTAGTATCTGGTTTTTTTTTGTTGTTGTTTTTGTTTTTTGGAACTGGGGATTCTGTGAGCACCAGACTGACCCCCACACTGATGTTCTCCTTACCTCAGGGTGCGGTCGGGGAGTGAAGGATGAGGACTGCCACCCAGTAACTATGGGGTCCCTGGGCAAAGGAGGGTTGGTCTTAGCCTTGTGCCAAGTCTCCAGGTCTTTCTTACTTGGATTTTTATGTTCTATATTTCTCCATTTTGTTTCTCAGTTGGTGTAGATTTTTGTCACTGTCTTGTTTTTACATGGTGCATCTTCCAGACTTAATTGCATTTCTAGTCAGGTATGCCTAGGATATAAGCTGGGTTGCTTCATAGGCATGGGGCCCAGACTCTGTGTCCTTATGCAGGTGCCTATGGGCCCATAGCACTGTAGGTGTTTACTATGGAAGGTGTGGTGCACAGTGACAAATTAGGATTCTTTTAAAAGTTTTAAGCATGTGAAGACTTGAAATTCACCCCATGTGAACATCAGACCTGGTGGGTAAAGCCCTCTCTTAACTCAGAAGACCAGCAAGTGTTATAGAATGTGTTTGTTATGAGGCCAGGCCTAAGGCTCTGGTGACCATGAATCACTTTGTAGAGGTCCTTCATAGCTTCATGTGAGCTGACCAGATTCATGTTTGTCCTTCCTTGTGAGCATGCTAATTAAATGAGATCCTGTGGGTCATATCTTTTCTCTACAGTCAGCACTTTTTTATTCCTCTTACAGAAATTTAATGAAGTAGTGAAAAAGTGCAATGCAGCACTGGATTAAAAGAAATGCCAGACTGGGCAGGGTGGTATAGGTCTGTAATACAGTGCTTTGGGAGACTGAGGCAGGAAGATCATCCCAAACTTAAGGTCAGCCTGAAGTCCTAGCAAGAACTTGTCAGAAAAAGGAGAGAAACATCAGTCCTGGAAACCTGGACTGTGGCTGAAGGCATGCAGTAACCCAGGGCAGTAGGAACAGAGTACTTGGACTTGTCTTGTACAAAATGCAATGTGTACAGTGAACATGTGGCTGTGTTGCACATGAAAATAGAGGAGTCTTTTTTGAATTAGGATCCTCCTGTGTTATAGGTATATCAGGCTTTCAAGTATGTTTCATTATTGGAACAGTATAGTTCTTTGAAAGCAACATTAAAATGTTTTACAATGTATATAGAGTTCCTCTAGAAAAAAAGTTTGTTGATTTTCCTCAAATTAGAAAAATTGAGATTACAAACTGTTGGTTTGTGGATTTTTCTGTATAACTGACACTGAAATGAATTTGACTTTAATGAAAGCAAAACTCATAATGTCACCTGTCTTTTATTCAGGTAGAAGAGCTTTGTGAATCCTGTTCACCAGTGCACAGTGCTTTGTTGGGTCAGAATCTGAGAACAGAGTCTGCATCCACAGAACTCATTTGTTGTCTACCCCAGATGGGAGGTCCTGATCTTCTCAGTGAGAGTGTATTAAAACTGGCACTAACATTTGAAGGAGGTGGTAAACTTCCTACCTGAGCTGTTCCTCTTCGTGGTTCCTGGTATGGTTTAGCTCTGCAGGCCTGAGGAGTCCCTGAGACTTTCAGGAAAATAGGGGAGGGAAGGTGCTGGCTGATTGGCTTGATAGTTGGTATCTCTTCAGTAGCTAACCCAATCAGGTTGTTTTCACTCAATTGATGTGAAATCAGTGTGTATCTCTCACCTTTACTTGGAAGGCCAGTCTGTCCTGACTCCTTGGGGAATACCCTTCACTGATGGAGAGAAGTAAAGGGAAGGTGGCCCCAGAATAGAGGCCACTCGTAATAGAGTCCCATTGTCCTGTGGGCCTCACCAAGAGCACATTCTGAAAGACCTTTCTTATGGAAGGTGGAGCCTATATACTTAAGGAAGAAAGAGAAACGGCCTGACCTGCTCTTGTCCTGCTGAACATCTTCTTTCCTGGGACTCTCTGGCAAGTGTTGTCACTGCTTACTAACCACGGGGTAATTCAGAGGAACCTGAAAAGCTAGTTTGGCTCATAGAGGGGTGGGTTGGGGTGGAAGCTTGTGGAGGAAAGGCGGAAGCACCTGGCTAGACTAGGCATTAAGCATTTGAGACCCTGCCCTGAGCCCTTGGCAGTGACTGGTGGCCCTGTGACTCTTCTACCACTTCAGAACTCCTCTGGGATGTAGGCCTGTTAACAGAAACAGTGGACTCTGATGGGTCTCTATAGGGAAACTGAGATATGTCAAAGCAAGAAGTACCAGGGAAACAGATATGTCAAGGCAAGAAGTACCACCTTTTGCCTGTGTAGTATAGTTCTACGTGTTTGTGGGATATCTTAAACATGAGACTTCTGGCTTACCCCACCAAATTACATGACCCCTTACTCTAGACATTCCATGATCCCTGTCCATGGGGGCTTAGATGTGACCCCATGGTCATCACAACCTCCCTGTCTGGGGGTGTTGCAAAGCCACTGGGCCCAGCACTCAGGTCTGGGCTCCCTCACTGTACCATGTCAGGTACAAGAATTTGGCAGTGGACACATTTGGGTTGTGAAAAGTACTTCGTGCCACCACATGTTGGCAAAAATAGATTATGGATCTGCACTCCTGGATGTGGTTATCTGGAATTTTTTTCTACTATTCTTGTGGGGGCTGGGAGAGCATAGTACTTTTACCCCTTAGTATTGCATATTTGGGTCAGCTTTCATGAATTTGATGTGTCTTGCAAGGCCCAGTGTTGGCCAGCATCCCTCACATGGCCCTAGTTTCTGCTCTTGGTTGCTGAGGATGAACTTTGCTGCATATGTTTCTGCCTTCTGCTTCTGGATTTTGGAGTCAAATGTAAGAGGACCCCTCTGTGGGACTGTGCATACAGCTCATTCTTGGACTTTTCATGTGTAGCTTACCTAATTCCCCAGCATTGCTAGAACCCATGACAGAAACAGGCAAGTGATACATTCCTTGTTCTGGGGGCTCTTCCCTTCTCAGTCAGTCCCACATAGAAAAGGTGAATGTGGGAAGCCTTGTGATATTATTCTTTTTTTTTTTTTTAATGAGCAGAATATATTTACTGAGAGGAAGAAAGCTCCTGTCCGAGAAGGAGGGGGGCCTGAGCAGGTTGTTCCCCCTGCCCTTTTTGTGATGTTATTCTTATTGTCTGCCTAGCTTGTAAGATTAAAGATAAGGGTTTTCTTAGAATTTCAGAAGCATTGCCTGAGAGTTTTCATCTGCCAGTGATCCCTTGACAGGAGGCCTCAGCCCTTACCCATGTGTTCCCATCTGGAATTTGTCAGAATGGTCTAATTTTCCAGGTACTTCCTTTGGGGGTTATTTTATTTGTTTTATTTTTTTTTATCCATTATTCTTCATTCTGCTAAGACCTTAATTTTGAACTTATTTTATTTTAGGGAAGGGTCTGCGGGGTGTTCAGGGTTTCACTACTAGATCAGACTCATTTGTGTATTTGATACAGAGTCTCACTACGCAGCTCAGACTTGTAGTGATCTCCCTGTTTTTAGCCTCTCCAGCTCTGCGATTACAGGTATGTGCCTCTGCGCCTGGACTCTGTCACTGGCTCAGTGTGAATCGGGCAGGACTGGTGCAGCATGCAGGACTGAGAATCAAACCCTGGTCCCTGCACTTGCTAAAGTGGGTGCTTAGTCTGCTGAGCTATCTTGCTGACCTGACTTTTTTTGTTTGAATATGGTGCTGAAGATTGAACCCAGGGTGCCTTGTGCATACAAGGCAAGGTGCTTAGTCTGCTGAGCTATCTTGCTGACCTGACTTTTTTTATGTTTAAATATGGTGCTGAAGATTGAACCCAGGGTGCCTTGTGCATACAAGGCAAGAAATCTACCACTGAGCCACATCCAAGCCCTCAGTGACAATATAGGTCTGGTGTTGGGGCTTTCAGACACTGAGGAATTGCTACCCTTGCCCAGAGGCCATAGATTGCTCCTGTGTGCATCTGCAAGGTATCGTGGGAATTTGTATGCCCATCCACATCTCCTTAGTGCAGCTAGACCCTATCCTCAGCCATTGGTCACCTTAGGCTCCCTTCCTCTGACTCTATCCCCAAAGCCCAGTGGAAACCTTGTAGGAGGGAGACTTGCACCAGAGGTACAGGGGGGGACCTTTGTGACCCCTACTCCTTCCTCAGTTGGAAAGAATAAAGGCTGAGTCTTGTGTAGTCCCAAGCATCTCCTCTCTTTTGTCCCTGTCCTGACAGTTTTCCCCTACGGGCAGTGCTCTCAGGGGGCACTGAGAAGTAATGGTACTTTGTTCTGTGTCATCCTTTGCATCTGAGACCTGGCTGAAAGCAGTCTGATAGCAAAATCTGCTTAATTTCAGACATGTAATTTTTTTTTTTTTTTTTTTTTTTTTTTTGATACAGTGTTTCACCATGTAGCCCAGGCTGTCCTCAAACTCACAGCATCTTCCTTCCTCATATGATTACAGGTGTGCCCCACCATGCCGGCAGAGTAACTTTTCCAATATGTGATACTGTGCAAGACCATGTCCTGAGGGCACTTGATGAAGCATGTTTTCCAGTCAATGACTCGGGGGAGTGATAAGATTAAGCACCCCGAACATGATCCTGGGCATAGTGCCATCTGTAGAGGCCAGATACTGAACCCTGTGTGTAACGGGAGTAAGGTCTCCTAACAGAAGGCAACCTTGGTGTGTGCACATGGTCACAAGAGGAGCACAGGCAGTGCAGAGCTGCACAAGGATGGCTATACAGGAATAAATGGCACAGTGCTGTGGTCTGCATGTGCGTCCCCAAGATTCAGACAAGTCAAGGCACTGAGAAATTACATCTCAGTGAACAATGTTGAGACAGGTGTTCAGGTCACAAGGCTCCTCACAAATGAGTTAGGGCCCCCATGTAAGGAGCTTTGGCAGTAGAATTACTCTTCTATTGCTCCACCACAAGAGGACACTGTAGTCCTGGACTTGTAGTCTGCATGACTGTGGCAGTAAACATGTTCTTGATGAGCCATCCAGCCTGTGATCTCAAAGTATAAAGGGACAAGACAGGAAGCCATCCTGCCCTGCATGTGCTTGTTCACCTTGCTGTGGGTTATGCGAACACAGATGCATCTCTTTGTTTTGGCAGAACCAAGGGTTGAACTCAGGACCTTGTGCTTACCAGGCAAACGCTTATTCTACTGAGCTATCTCCCCAGCCATCTCTTTGTTTTTGAAGACTACGTAATACCCCTTGCTTGTTAAGATGCCACTGATATCTAACTTGGCAGCAGCCAACATTAGAGAAGGTGCTAAGTCTCTGGACTAGAAAACAACTAAGGGCCCAAAGTATTCACAGTAGTGAGTCTGGGAAGCTTTGTGTTCTCCTATAGGCCCTTGGATCTTAGGCAGAGTTCTCATGATTTGCTCCTGCTGACTTTATTGGTGCTACCAGCTTTCTGTTCTGCTAGTGGACCCTGTTGTCACAGCATGCATCAGACACAGAATGTGTTCTTGCAAGAGCCTGTCCTCATATGTGCATGTCCTCAAAATATGCTGCCGTGATTCACTATGGGAGCCTTGTAGAGCCCTAGCTGTTTGTCATCATGTGCTGGTACAATGGAAAGACATGTGGCTGGGTTGTTCTCTACCAAAAGCTGTGCTTGACTGTAGAGATGTCAGGTACCTCTGAAAGCAGGACTTTGAAACCATAGCTTGCCTGCTTTTTGAATGTGGCTGTGGAGCTGTCCTGAGGCTTGCTGGCATCAGGGTGAATGGACTTTGACAGGAAGAACCAACTGCATACATTGGCTGTAGGGGTTAAAGTGTCCAGGTGGGCAGATGGCTTCTGTCACCTGGGAACAAGAGTTACAGTATCTCCTCCCTGGGCGGGTTGCCCCAGGCCTGCCACAGGGCTTGTGCTGGCAGCCTGAGAACAGGCCCAGGACACCTTGCTTCTCCCCAGGTCTCTCTCTGGCCAGTGTTGGTTCCACGCATCCACAAGCATGGGGAATATCTTCGCAAACCTCTTCAAGGGCCTTTTTGGCAAAAAAGAAATGCGCATTCTCATGGTGGGCTTGGATGCTGCCGGAAAGACGACGATTCTTTATAAACTGAAGCTTGGTGAAATTGTGACCACCATTCCTACCATAGGTGAGAAGCCAGGCTGGGATGGGGCCAGGGTCTGGGCCAGTGATGGCTTCTGGGTGCAGAGGACCCTCAGCTGCAATATTGTCCCTAGGTTTCAATGTGGAGACTGTTGAATACAAGAACATCAGCTTCACCGTGTGGGATGTGGGTGGTCAGGACAAGATTCGACCACTGTGGCGCCACTATTTCCAGAACACCCAAGGTGAGCAGCCAGTCCTCATCCTAGTTTCCGCCTATCTGTGTCCTTGAGATCCAGTCTCTCTTGCGGGTGGGTCTGTTGCTCAAGGGTATAGTTGGGTGGACTGTTCTCAGGACTTGCGGTAGTCCTGGCTGTGTTGCAGGCTTGATCTTTGTGGTGGACAGCAACGACAGAGAGCGTGTGAACGAGGCCCGTGAAGAGCTCATGAGGATGCTGGCTGAGGACGAGCTCAGGGACGCTGTCCTCCTGGTGTTTGCGAACAAGCAGGTAGGTGGCAGCAGGCTTTTATCTGGGCATCCCCTACTGGGGAGGGAGGAAAAGCCTGGGGACAGATCAAAGTGGCCTTGCTGCTGACCCATTCTTCTCTCCAGGACCTCCCCAACGCCATGAATGCAGCTGAAATTACAGACAAGCTGGGGCTGCACTCTCTACGCCACAGGAACTGGTACATTCAGGCCACCTGTGCCACCAGTGGGGACGGGCTGTATGAAGGATTGGACTGGCTCTCCAATCAGCTCCGGAACCAGAAGTGAACCAGAACCCCCCTTCCCCTCACTTCCTCCTTCTCTGCCCTCCGCTTTCCTCTCATGTGGCAAACGTTGCGACTCTGTGGTCCTGAGTGCCAGAAGCTGTCTCCATGGGTTGGTCACAGTGTGCACGCATCGTGCTGTACATGTGCAGACGCAGCCTGCAGCCAGGTTTTTATTTAATGTAAATAGTTTCTGTTTCCACTGAGGCAGTTTCTGGTACTCCTATGCAATATTATTCAGCTTTTTTATTGTAAAGAAAAGAAATCAACTCACTGTTAGTACTGAGAAGGGATTTGGGTGCATGGGCACCTGGCCTCCAGGAGCCACTGAGCTGTACATTGGTGTCAGGATCCATTTGGTGATTGGTGTATAACCCAAACTCAGTGCATTTTTAAAAATAATTAAAAATTACAAGGTGAGGAGAACACTTGAACACACAGAAGGGAGACTATCCTAGTGCAGTTTGGCCTGATCATCAGATCAGCTGTTTCTCTGGGAACTCCGGAGATGTGACGAACAAATACCATCCACTGCATGGTCACAGTCGAGACCCTGTGGCCCACCTGTCTCTGGGTCACCTGCATTCCATAATATTGTGCTTGTACTCATGCTCACATGGTCACCTCGGGGTAGTGGGGAGGGTTATGAGGGGTGCGGGGCCCACCCTCCCCCTTAGTGTGCAGCTGGAGTGGCAGCCTGTTCCTAGTGCCCACTCGGGACTTGCATTGGTCAAAGTCTGGGTCTCACCAGCAGGAGTGCGTGCAAGCTGGGTCGGTTGGTCTACTCCAGACCACAGTCCCAGAGCACCCCACCTCCATGTGTGAAGTAGCTTCCTCTCTCAGCCTGCAAGGGTCCGATTTGCCATCAGAAAAGATGACCTCTACTTTTTTCTTTTGTATTTTGATAAACACTGAAGAAGCTGGAGCTGTTAAATTTACCTTGGGAAACTTCAGAACTGGTTTATTTGGTGTTGTGGAACCTCTTACTGCTTTCAATACACAATTAGTAATCAACCGTTTTGTATACTTGTTTTCAGTTTTCATTTCGACAAGCACTGTAATTATAGCAATTAGAATAAAGTCTCTTAACTATTTCATAGGCTCTCCAGTGTTTGTCACCCACTGTCACCAGGTTGCCTCCTGGAAAGTGAACAAAAAAACTGTAAGTGGTCTCAGCCCTGAACACCTCTGCTTCCTAGGTCACACTTCAGTGGGGTATATGAGGGGAGTGTCAAGGGGCTCTTTTTTTTTTTTTTTTTTTTTGAGAGGGGCTCACTATATATTTGAGTCTGCCTTGAGCTCATTTTTTAGCCTAGGCTGGTCTCAATTCTTTTGCCTCAGCTTCCTGAGTGCTAGGATTATAGGCATGCACTACCACACCTGGCCCTCTACTGCCAACCACAGGGTACTTTGTGCCAGCAGAATTATGGGCCCTCTCCTATCCTTTGGTGGCAGTTGACTGCCACGTTCCAAGTGTGCCCTCCTATAAACAGGGTCTCAAGGAGGTGCTGCCCCAGGCCAGTGCCTGAGAGAGAAGTCATCTAGATGCTCAGGCAGGCTAAGGTCAGTTGGAAGCCAAAGTAAGCCTAGCTCTCTACAGATACCTACAGAGTATGCCCTGGGCTACCCCTAACACTTTAGCTTCTTTTAGAATCAGGAGCAAAATAGGCATCAAGCTCACTTTGATATCTGTGTTACTACTAGGCTGGCACTCACATGTAAGCAAAGGTACCCCCAAGACATCAGATATGCACCTGCCTCTCAAGGCTGCTAGACTTTACCTATCTGCATAATAAAGGCATTTCAGGTTGACAGAACTCATCAGGGTCCACTGGGTCCTGAACCATCAGGCCCCAAACACTCATCCTTGACTTGGGATCTAGTATGTTTAAAATCATGGCCCAAGCAAAACCACATTGCACACATGGAGTCTTCTGGGAGGCAAGCTGGAAAACAAGCCATTCTACTGGACCACTCCTGGTTGAGTGCTTCACACCCCAAACTGACCTCCCACTGTACAATACATTCTTTTAAAATAAATTTATTTAAGTACAAAATGAGTTGATAGGGAAAGTAAAGTAACTGCCTGATCATAGTTAAGACTCAGGAGACCCAGACCACTGTAGCCATGGACAAGACAACCTCCTGGGTAGCTCTGCATGTGCCTGGTGGCAGGGCAAGGACCAAGACCTGGAGGAGTCTCCACAAAGTGACTTCACCTCCACCTGAGCCTGCCAGTTGGCTCCTAAGACCTAGCAGATGTCTGCCTGCTCATCAGACAAATCCCCTAGGCAGACCCAGATGGTGATAAGGAAGGAAGGTGCAGTTGCAGTCCACAGGGTAAAGGCCTCACCATGCAGCAGTGCACCAGATCCTAGCTTGAGGCTGGGGCTGTGCTGTCCACAGCTGAGCTGCAGCCTCAGGTATCACAGCTTCTATCCTGCTGTCTGTGGGATGGGCTCCTTCCACTGTCCCCAGTGTGTCCCCGCTTCCGCCTCTTTCTGCAAGTGGAGAGGGAGTCAGAATCATGCCACCAGTAGGAGTCAGGTCTGGGACAAGGATAGGATATTTAGAGGAACGAGCTGGGCAGGCAAGCCCCTCACCCTACTCCAGGAGCTCCAGGCTATTCCTCAGGCCTAACAATCCTGGGCACCTTAGAGCCTCCATTCAGGAGTGCAAGGTCCCTCCAGCCCCAAGAGCACCCTCTTCCTAAGTCTCCCAAAGGCTGGCTGGGCCTACCCATCTGGAGAGGGAGATGAAGCATTAGCCTCCTTCCGGTGCTCTTTGTCTTTCTTCTTCTTTTGTTTCTTGTGTTTCTTCTTTTTCTTCTTTTCCTTCTTGCTTTTCTTATTGCTCTCTGTACTGCAAAGGGGAGGGACAGAAAGGGCCTCATCCCAACCCTAAGGATGGGAGACAGCTAATGGCAGCCAAAGTAGCCTTGCTGTGCAACGTGGAAGCCAGCATTTATGTTGAACTGTACAGCTTATTTACTCAGTAAACAACATTGGGAACTCATCCAGTGCCTTTCCAAGGACTAAACACTCCTATGTGATAGAGAATGCTATGATCGACTATGGAACACCAGTAGAGGCAGAAAGCTCCACTGGGCTGTGCCAATCTGGAGGCCTCATCCCCTTGCTGTCCCACCTGTCACTAAGCTGGCTAGATCCTGACTCTTGAGTTCAGCAATCCTGCCTATAAACCACCACACTCTACCCTCCTGCCCCAGGGAACTAATGCGATCTGCCAAGGCCCAGACTCCCAGGCCTCACAATGGGTGGGCAGCTTAAGGCCTGCAACAATGAAGCTCCCAGAGCAAAAGAAAGCCCCACCGACCCTAGCTGCTTCCCTAGACCCAGTAGTAAGCCACCTCCAAGCACTGTTCCCAGCGTCAAGACACAGACAGGTCCAGGAACCCAAGTCAAGAGCACAGCTTCCATTTAAGGAAGATCTTACCCTGACTCGGCCTGGTCTTCTGAGCGTGGCTTCTTCTTGGCCAGGGCTGCGTCGGCCCCCGGGCCATCCCTGTCCACGCGGTGGTGCTGACAAAGGAAAGAGCTGTGAGGGCTGTGAGGGCGGAGGTCGAGCGGTTGGGCTATAGAGCCGCAGGTCTCCCAGACCCCACCCCGGGACCTGACAGAGATTACCGTGAACACTGACAGCCCCAACTTGGCGGCTTCCTTGTCTTCTCGGGACAGTGCCATGCGGCCCGCGGACCCACTGAGGGGACAGGATGGTGAGGGCCAGATCTCCCCGGCCCCACCCCCCTCCCCAACTCGCCATACCTGGCGCTGCCCAGCCCCAGCAGCCGGTCCACGCCCTTCTCGGGGTCTCCGCCCTCCCGCTTGCAGATCTCCACGAAGTCCTACAACAAGGTGTACAGCTAGCGAGCAGCGAGCAGAAATGCCCCGCCCCGCCTGCATCCCCGTGGGCGTCCGATTTACCTCCTTGCTCAGGCCGGTAGGCTGCCTCCTTACGTTCTTGTAGCCGCTGCAGGGGCAGAAGGGAGCGTCAGGACCCGGCCAACCACCGCGCCCAGCTCGTGCACCCTGCACCCCGTGCCTGCCGCCCGGCACCACTCACAGTGCGGCCAGCAGCGCCTCACGCTCCGCCTCTCGCACAGCTGCCAACTCCTCCTCGCGGCTTGGGCCAGCGCAAGGCGCGCGGCCTTTGGCGTACCAGGTGAGGTCGCGGCCCTTCTGCCAGCGACCCACAGGAGCCATCAGCGAGTTGCCCAAGTAGTTCTCTCTCTGCTTGTCAGTCTTTACGTCCTCCCAGTTGAACTGGTCCTGCCCACCGCGGACACCACCGCGGCTGGAGCCGAACATGGCTCCCAGGCGGCCAGAGGGCCAGCAGCGGTCAGGACCTGCCCAACCCCGCCTTGGCTGGTGACGAGCTCTATGACGTCACGTCCGCACCACCAGGCGCGCCTGCGCAGTGCGATGCCAAGCCGGTGACCGGGTCTTCCTGGCGCCTTCCGGTAAAGTGGATCACCTATGTCTGATCTACAGCGCCCCAGCCTTCCCGCTGGTCGTTCAGGTGCGGTGGTCTTAAGTGCTTCCTCGTCACACGCAGCCAACTCTGAGCACCTGTGCTTTGCTTTGCTTCCGCTAGCCGAAACGCCCCAGTTCTCGTACGCCTGCGCAGTACATTACCTACCCAGGGGCCTATGGACTCTGGATCCTGACCTGCTAGACTGTTCACTACGCCCCCTTAACCTCCACCCGGTGCGCCGCTCCCGTCCCATCCCGTCTGGTTGCGCTGGTAGAACGTAACCGGCAGGCAAAGGCGTACAGGGTGCTGTTTGATTCCACTTCCACAGTGCCCCTTACAGGAATTGTGTCGAGTACACTGCCCCGAGAGTTGAGGTGACTCACAGCAAGCAACAGCGGCTGACTGGTCACCGGACGAGTGCGCTGTGGCCCCAGGGAAGCAGACATTACCAAAGGGCCCGTGTCAGTCCTGCCGTGCTGCGTTTTGCAACATTTGCATTCAACTATATCCGCCGCTTAATTAAAAGCCTCCCAAAATGATCACGGACGTGCGCCACTAGGTTCTGCCTTCCTTTCAGTTTTCTGGAGACAAAATGTAGCTTGGGCTGTCCGGGAGTGCAATGATGGACAGGCACCCATGGCATCAAGTAGATGAAATCACATTAGAAACACACAGGTTAGCCAGTGCCTAGAGAAGCAAAGTCTCACTGAGGAGGCCCTGCATCTTTGCCCAGGAGTAATAAATAGATCGGTGCTCTGCAGGGAGATGGTGACAGCCAGCCAGTGGGGCCAGCACTAGAACTGTGCTTTGCTGATAAAGAACACATTCATGTTTTCTCCTCACAGGCCACAGAAATAGCTCCTTGAAGGCCAGCCTGATGCAATCGAGGCCTTCCAAACCACTGACCGACAGTCCACGATTAGGATCCAGAGGAAAACAAGCTAGTGCATTAAGGGCCTGCATGGTCTATGCATTGTCCAACAACATATTTGCATAAATGTCAGCCCATACACTAGTGAGGCCAGGGATGAGTATACCAGGCAGCCAGAGTCCCCAGTCCCACATGGAATGTGTCCCTGAAATTAAAGGTTGATACCACCCCCACCCAGTGATGCCCTGGGGAAGTGGGGCTCTGGGAGAGCAAGAGGTGTAGGGTGCAACCTCAAGGTTAGTGGCCTCACAGTAAATGGATCCCAAAGCTCTTACCTTGTGAATGCTAACCAAGAACACAAGGAAATGCACCAGGGTCTGAGAATCCTAGGCACTGATAAAGGTTGCCTAAACTTTAGAAGGAACCGGCCCTATCCTGAGCCAAATTCCTCTCACCTCCATATAAAATGCACCTGGACCCTGGCTGTGGAAACCCTGAGGTGGAGCACCCTGCTAGCTCTGCTATGAGGCTCACTGCAGTCCTGGGTGGTCAGTCTCCTGGAAATGCTTGGGCTGATCACTGTAGATAGTGCTGTTTTTTAGGGAAACTAACCCTATCTTGGGAAAATGTGAGCCACTGCCTTATGTGAACTGCTCTGCCACTGCTTTAGGACAATGCCAGCTGCAGGAAAGAACACATCCAGAGTGGGGAGAAATTGCTGTTTGTAAATCACCTAGGCTGGGGCTGGGGAGATGGCTCAGTGGAATAAGTGCTTCCCTGGCAAGTGCAAGGGCCTGAGTTCA
This sequence comes from Ctenomys sociabilis, assembly GCA_004027165.1. NCBI lineage: Eukaryota > Metazoa > Chordata > Mammalia > Rodentia > Ctenomyidae > Ctenomys > Ctenomys sociabilis. Next base: position 111,026 of record PVKA01003253.1, read on the forward strand.
ATCCCCGGTTCCACAAAAAAAAAACAAAAAAAAAAACAAACAAAAAAAAAAAGACACCTAGGCTGTGGTACTTTATTCTTTTCCCACAGTAGTGGGATCAAACTCAGGTGTGGCCCACCACTGAGCTATACCTAGCATTTTGGAAATGGTCTTGCTAAATTGCACAGCTTGCCTGTGAACTTGGGTGCCTTGTGCCCACGGAGCAGCTTTTAGAAAAGGGATTGTGAAGAGAGGAATGGGGGTGCCAACCGCAGACTACAGCCTGAGAGGTCTCTGTACCCAAGAACATCTGGTTTGGGTCTCTCACTGGGTCAGATCAACAGCTGCTCCTGAGACTGAGAGTATAGAGCTGTGGCTGCTGGACCTCTCTGCCTGCTGTCCATGTGCACCACAAACTTGCAGCCATGTTTATAACCTACAAGTTTGATCTAAATTGATTCCAAACTTTTGGTCTGCTCAGAACCCCAGAAGCCTATCTGACTCTGAGCTGGGGTTTCTGAGATAAGAACCTATACCCTGGAGCACACATGCAAAGGAAGACACTGACATGAGCTGGTAACAGCAGGAACGTATCATTTACAGGAGATCTCCCTCTGTCTACACAGTGTCCCTAAAGCAACTTCAAGCCACAATTACTTCTTGGTCCTGGCCCAAAACTGTCTGTATTGCTCAGCATCAAAGTCATCAATAAGCTCTGGCTCCTCCTCTTTCTTGTGTTGGAGCTGGGCCTCTCGTTTCCGGAGCCTGACCCGGCGTTCCTCAGGGGACAGGGTGTCCAGGTCCAGGGGCATCTGTAAGCAGAGGCCAAAGCATGAAACAACTCAAGAAACAATAGAACTACCTTCTGCTACCAAGATGACTCCCTGGGCCTTACCCTCATCTGATAGCTTCCATCCTATGCTCCTATAAGTTTTTTTTTTTTTTTTTTTTTTTTTTTTTTAACAGATCCTGTTGGTCTTTCTCTCCCTTCAAAAGGGTCTCTGTACTAAGAGAAAGTTTTTCTAGTTTTCCCCTCCAGAGTTAGCTTATTAGAACACTAATCATACTTCCTGATTTTGTCATTTGGGAGGAGTTACAGGTGGAAACCTCTCCTCCAAGTTGCTCCCCTCTGCCTGAGTGCAGCCTATCTGGAGCCCAAGTCGTGTGGCTGTGGGCCCTGCCATCATGACTCAGCCTCCCCCAGGACACAAGGGAGCCCCCAGCAAGAAACACTTACTGCCAACATGCGCCTTGGCTCCCGGTAGCGGATGTGAATGGTGGAGCCATCCTGCTTGACAAGCAGCACTGGGTAGAGGCGTGTGTAGGCCTGACGGTGCAGGCGAGTGAGTGCAGCCCTGCTGCTGTCTGCCCAACTTTTGGAAGTGTGCAGACAGCGGGGTCTGAACACAGCCGCTTTCATAATGCTCTGTGGTAGCAAGCTA